>CM073608.1:44285500-44378000 GCA_037074985.1 Solanum bulbocastanum
ATTCAATTCAATGTAAGTAGAAAATTCTCTTTCTTCCTCCGTTCATACGTATTTCATACATTCCAGATATAGAGTTGGGTAAAATTTCATGTGATTCGGTAAGCAAAATAGAAATGTCATCATTGCTAGATCATTTAGCTAATCTATCTAATTAGATGCAGAATGAACCAATAGTGGGATTTTTTGCTAAATGGGAAATTTAAAATGCTCGGGGATGGAAATGAGGGAATATCTACAATACCTGAATTTAATCAGATACAATTTGAAGGATTTTGTAGGTTCATTGAAAGGTTTGACTGAAGAACTTTATAAGTTTCCAAAAATTGAAGATACAGATCAAGAAATTGAATTTCAATTATTTGTGGAAACATATCAATTGGTCGAACCCTTGATAAAGGAAAGAGATTTGTGTATGAATCACTCACATATTCTTCTGAATTATACGTATCCGAAGGATTTTTGGAAAAACAGTAGGGATATGCAAGAACAAACAATTTTTATCGGAAACATTCCTCTAATGAATTCCCTGGGAACTTCTATAGTCTATGGAATATATAGAATTATGATCAATCAAATATTGCAAAGTCCTGGTATTTATTATCGATCAGAATTGGACCATAACGAAATTTCGGTCTATACCGGCACCATCAGATTGGGGAGGAAGATCAGAATTAGAAATTGATAGAAAAGCAAGGATATGGGCTTGTGTAAGTAGGAAACAAAAAATATCTATTTTAGTTCTATCATTAGCTATGGGTTTGAATCTAAGAGAAATTCTAGAGAATGTTTGCTATCCTGAGATTTTTTTTTGTCTTTTCTGAATGATAAGGAGAGAAAAAAAATTGGGTCAAAAGAAAATTCCATTTTGGAGTTTTATCAACAATTTGCTTGTGTAGGTGGCGATCCGGTATTTTTTGAATCCTTATGTAAGGAATTACAAAGAAATTCTTTCAACAAAGATATGAATTAGGAAGGATTGGTCGACGAAATATGAACCAAAAACTGAACCTTGATATACCCTAAAACAATACATTTTTGTTACCATGAGATATATTGGCAGCCGCCGATCATTTGATTAGACTGAAATTTGAAATGAGTGCACTTGACGATATGAATCATTTGAAAATAAACACGTATTCGTTTTGTAGCAGATCTTTTACAAGATCAATTCGGATTGGCTCTGGTTCGTATAGAAAATGTGGTTCGGAGAATTATATGTGGAGCAATTCGGCATAAATTGATACCGACACCTCAGAATTTTGTAACCTCACCTCCATTAGCAACTACTTATGAATCCTTTTTCGATTTACACCCATTATCTCAAATTTTAGATCGAACTAATCCATTGACTGTTCATGGGAGAAAATTAAGTTATTTAGGCCCTGGAGGTTTGACAGGCCGCACTGCTAGCTTTCGGATACGAGATATCCATCCTAGTCACTATGGACCTATTTGCCCAATTAACACATCTGAAGGAATCAATGTTGGACTTATTGGATCCTTATCAATTCATGCGAGGATTGGTCATTGGGGATCTCTAGAAAGCCCTTTTTTATGAAATTTCTGAGAGGTCAACCGAGGTACGAATGCTTTATTTATCACCAGGTAGCGATGAATACTATATGGTAGCGGGAGAAAATTCTTTAGCCTTAAATCGGGATATTCAGAAAGAACAGGTTGTTCCAGCTAGATATCGTCAAGAATTCTTGACTATTGCATGGGAATAAGTTCATCTTCGAAGTACTTTTGCTTTTCAATATTTTTCTGTTGGAACTTCCCTCATTCCTTTTATCGAACATAATGATGCGAATCGAGCATTAATGAGTTCTAATATGCAACGTCAAGTTGTTTCTCTTTCTCGCTCCGAGAAATGCATTGTTGGGACTGGTTGGAACGACAAGAAGCTCTAGATTCGGTGGCTCTTGCTATAGCCGAACACGAGGGAAGGATTCTTTTAGTAGGTAATAGAGATATTCCAAGCATTCCATTAGTTATATATCAATGTTCCAATAAAAATACTTGTATACATCAAAAACTCCGGGTTCCTCGAGGTAAATGCATTAAAAAGGGACAAATTTTAGCGGATGGTGTTGCTACTGTTGGTGGCGAACTTGCTTTGGGGAAAAATGTATTAATAGCTTATATGCTGTGGGAATGTTACAATTCTAAAAATGCAGTACTTATTAGCGAGCGTTTGGTATATGAAGATATTTATACTTCATTTCACATACGAAAATATGAAATTCATACTCATGTGACAAGTCAAGGATCTGAAAAAGTAACTAATGAAATACCATATTTAGAAGCCCATTTAATTCGTAATTTAGACAAAGAAAGGAATTGTGATGCTGGGATCTTGGGCAGAGACGGGTGATATTTTAGTAGGTAAATTAACACCCCAAGTCGTGAAAGAATCTTCGTATGCCTCGAAAGATAGATTGTTACGAGCTATTCTTGGTATTCAAGTATCTACTTCAAAAGAAACTTGTCTAAAATTACCTATAGGTGGCAGAGGTCGGGCTATTGATGTGAGGTGGATCCAGAAAAAGGGTGGTTCTAGTTATAATCACGAAACGATTCGTGTATATATTTCACAGAAACGTGAAATCAAAGTAGGCAATAAAGTAGCTGGAAGACACGAAAATAACGGTATCATTTCCAAAATTTTGCCAAGACAAGATATGCCTTATTTACAAGATGGAAGATACGTTGATATGGTGTTTAACCCATTAGGAGTACCTTCACGAATGAATGTCAGATAAATATTTGAATGTTTACTAGGGTTAGTAGGGAGTTTAATTTTTAGGCAATATTCAAGTACCTAAAAGGGCTAGCTATATCAGAGTCATTATGTTGGAGTTGAGTCAGATAGCTTCTCATTTGTTATGGCTCGGTCCTTTTATGGCGGATATTGGTGCACAGACTCCTTTCTTCTATATTTTTCGAGAAAGAGAATTGATATATGACCTATTTGAAGCTGCCATTGGTATGCGAATGATGCATAATTTTTTTCGTATTGGAGAAGTGGCTGCCGATCTACCCTATGGCTGGATAGATAAATGTTTGAATTTTTGCGATTATTTTTTAACAGGAGTTGTTGAGTATCAAAAACTTATTACTTGGAATCCTATTTTTTTAGAACGAGTTGAAGGTGTAGGCATTATTGGGAGAGATGAGGTATTAAATTGGGGTTTTATCGAGACCAATGCTACGAGCTTTCGGAATAGAATGGGATCTTCGTAAAGTTGATCGTTATGAGTCTTACAACGAATTTGATTGGCAGGTTCAATTACAACGAGAAGGGGATTCATTAGCTCGTTATTTAGTACGAATTGGTGAAATGATAGTATCCATAAAGATTATTCAACAGGCTCTGGAAGGAATTCCAGAAGGGCCTTACGAAAATTTAGAAATGCAACATTTTGACATATTAAAAGATCTTGAATGGAATGATTTTGAATATCGATTTATTAGTAAAAAGCCTTCTCCAACTTTTGAATTGCCGAAACAAGAACTTTATGTGAGAGTTGAAGCCCCAAAAGGAGAATTGGGGATTTTTCTAATAGGAGATCAGAGCATTTTTCCTTGGAGATGGAGAATTTGCCCACCAGGTTTTATCAATTTGCAAATTCTTCCTTCATTAGTTAAAAGAATGAAATTGGCTGATATTATGACAATACTAGGTAGCATAGATATCATTATGGGAGAAGTTGATCGTTGAAATGATAATTGATACAGTAGAAATAGAGACTATCAATTCTTTTTCCAAATTGGAATCCTTAAAAGAAGTCTATGGGATCATATGGATGCTTGTCCCTATTGTGACTCTTGTATTAGGAATCACAATAGATGTACTAGTAATTGTTTAGTTAGAAAGAGAAATATCTGTAGGAACACAACAATGTATCGAGCCTGAATATGCCGGCCCTTTAGGAATTCTTCAAGCTCTAGCAGATGGGACAAAACTACTTTTGAAAGAGAACCTTATTCCATCTAAAAGAGATACTCGTTTATTCAGTATCGGACCATCCATAGTAGTAATATCTATCTTTCTAAGTTATTCAGTAATTCCTTTTGGTGATTACCTTGTTCTAGCCGATCTTAGTATTGGTGCTTTTTTTTGGATTGCCATTTCAAGTATTGCTCCCTTGGACTTCTTATGTTGGGGTATGGATCAAATAATAAATATGCCTTTTTACGTGGTCTACGGGCAGCTACTCAATCAATTAGTTATGAAATACCATTAGCTCTATGTGTGTTATCAATATCTCTACGTGTGATTCGGTGAGACCTAAAATTTCTCAAAATTATTTTCTTGCTAGAAACAAGGATAAAAAGATTTGATTGACTATATATATTTTTATTTTTCTTCAACAGTTGAGTTGATGAACTAAACCAGATAGTTATATGAGTGAAAGAAAACAGCTTCGAAATTTGCAGTAAAAAAGTTGAGTCTCATTTCCTATGTACAAGAATCAAACGGTGAAAAAAGTAAACATAAGCAAGAGAGATTGTTTACCCCAAGATTCGTGAATTGTCATGATAGCTTGAAGTGGGTTCAAAGGACCAACTCTATAGAGTTTTTACTGTCTATTACCATAGATGAATTTCCATAATGGGAGGTTTTTGAAACAAAAAATGAGTGGATGGTTAGGAAGACCAAGATACACAAAGGGTTAGTAATTGAGATTATGTAAGTTATCCAAGAGGATATTTCTGTATATAAAAGGAATTCAAATTGGGGCTTTACGTTCGTAGAAATGATCAAAATGTACTCCCCATGCTTTTGATCCAGAGTATGTTCCTATCCACTGAGTAAGTAACTAACTATCAAGAACGAAGTAATCTTTTACTTTGGTTAAAGACCCTTTTTCTGAGAAAGGAGAATAGGAATGAAATAAAAAAATAGAAAGAAAAGAATCTAATTGAAAAAGCAAAAAGAAGGGATGTCTTTTTTTTTCTTCCTTTTTTCTTTTTTTTTTTTGTTTTTATTCTTTCTTTCCTATAATTCCATTTTTATTTCTTTTTAGAGAGATACATTTTTTTTCATGATTCATGAACTAATGTACTCTCTAATTTTTTTCGTAATTGAAAATTCGAGGTTGAAATGTATATGTGATGTTGCTATAAAGCACATTTTTTTATTTAATGATAAGGTTATTAATCAACAAAGAAAAATTAAAATTCTTAAAAGATGAGATAAATTCAGAAGCACTTATTTATTAGTTTTAAATATAGTAGACATAATTCCATTGGTCTAATTTGGGACCTTAGGATAACTTTTGACTCTATCTAACAAACATATCAAGATAAAGAATAGGAAAGGGCCCTTAGATTTATTTGTGATCTCTGAGGAGCCGTATGAGGTGAAAATCTCACGTACGATTCTGTAATTGCGATGGGCACAGTGATGTTATCATCAACTATGATTATCTAATAGTTCAAGTACAGTTGATATAGTGGAAGAGCAAAAAAAATATGGTTTTTGGGGGTGGAATTTGTGGCGTCAACCCATCGGGTTTATTGTTTTTCTAATTTCTTCTCTCACCGAGTGTGAAAGATTACCTTTTGATTTACCAGAAGCAGAAGAATTAGTAGCAGGGTATCAAACCGAATATTCAGGTATCAAAGTTGGTTTATTTTACATTGCTTCATATCTGAATTTACTAGTTTCTTCATTATTTGTAACAGTTCTTTACTTGGGAGGTTGGAATCTTTCTATCCCGTACATATTTGTTCTTGAGCTATTTGGCATAAATAAAGCGGGTAAAGTCTTTGGAACACTAATTGGTATCTTTATCACATTAGCCAAAACTTATTTGTTTTTGTTCATTCCTATTGCAACAAGATGGACTTTACCGAGGCTGAGAATGGACCAACTATTAAATCTTTGGTGGAAATTTTTTTTACCGATTTCTCTAGGTGATCTATTATTGACAACCTCGTCCCAACTTCTTTCACTGTAAAAGACCACAATATTCTAGATTCACGACTTGTCTCAAACAAGAGAAAGAAACAAGCATAAAATCTTTTTTCTAGATATTCAACATATGCTCCCTATGATAACGGAATTCATAAATTATGGTCAACAAACAATACGAGCCGCCAGATACATCAGTCAAGGTTTCATGATTACCCTATCCCACGCAAATCGTTTACCTGTAACTATTCAATACCCCTTCGAAAAATTGATCACATCGGAACGTTTCCGAGGCCGAATACACTTTGAATTTGATAAATGCATTGCTTGTGAAGTATGTGTGCATGTATGTCCTATAGATTTACCTGTTGTTAATTGGAAGTTAGAAACTGGTATTCGAAAGAAACAATTGCTTAATTACAATATTGATTTTGGAATCTATATATTTTGTGGTAATTGCGTTGAGTATTGCCCAACAAATTGTTTATCAATGACCGAAGAATATGAACTTTCTACTTATGATCGTCACGAATTGAATTAAAATGAAATCGCTTTGGGTCGCTTACCAATGTCAGTAATTGATGATTACACAATTCGAATAATTTCGAATTTACCTCAAATAAACAATGAATCCTTAATTCGATTCAAAATAATTAGTACCGATTGGTTGAAATTGAAACCATTTAGGTATGGAAAGGTGTAGCCCTTGGTAGAAGATATGATTTCTTGGAACTGAGGTTTAGTAGTTTTTATGTAAGTACGTAGCTCAACAAGAAATTTCCTTACCTGTTCAACTTCTAATAAATCAAGATAGCCGTTTGTTCCGGTATAAATAGTCATTATCTGCTCTTCTACCGTGAGAGGAGTTGATTGGGATTGTTTAAGCAATTCACGTAATCGTTGACCTCTTGCCAATTGATTCTGAGTAGCTTTATCAAGATCAGAAGCAAATTGTGCAAAGGCTTCTAATTTTGCGAATTGCACTAGTTCTAATTTTAATTTACCATCTACTTGTTTCATGGCTTTTATTTGAGTTGCGGACCCCACTCTGGAAACGGAGATACCCACATTAATAGCAGGTCTGATTCCACAATTGAATAGGTTGGCGGATAAGAAGATTTGTCCATCAGTAATGAAAATTACATTAGTAGGAATATAAGCCGAAACATCTTCGGATTGAGTTTCAACTATTGGTATGGCGATCGTACTTCCTTCACCTAAACTAGAACTTAATTTAGCGGCTCTTTCCAAAATGCGTGAATGCAAATAAAAAACATCTCCTGGATAAGCTTCATGACCGGGCGGTCTTCGTAATAGAAGAGACATTTGGCGATAAGCTTGTGCTTGCTTGGAGAGATCATCATAAATGATTAAAGTGTGTCGTTCACGATACATAAAATATTCAGCCAAAGCTGCTCCTGTATAAGGAGCAAGGTATTGTAATGTAGCAGGGAAATCCGCCGTTTCGGCTACCACAATAGTGTATTCCATCGCCCCCCCTTTCCTGTAAAGTAGTTACTACCTGGGCCACAGAAGATGCTTTTTGCCCAATAGCTACATAAACACATATTACATTTTAACCTTGTTGATTGAGAATCATATATGTGGCTACTGCTGTTTTACTGATCTGTTTGTCCCCAATAATTAATTCTCGTTGACCACATCCTATAGGGATCATCGAATCAATAGCAATAAGTCCGGTTTGAAGAGGCTCATATACGGAATGACGCAAAATAATATCGGGGGTGGCAGATTCAATTAATCGAAATTCAGAAGCTGAAATTTCACCTCTACCATCAATAGGTTTAGCCAGGGCATTTACAACACGACCTAAATAAGCCTCACTCACAGGTATCTGAGCAATTCTTCCCATTTCTTTTACAGAACTTCCTTCTTGTATCAACAAACTGTCGCCCATTAATACAACACCAACATTATTTGATTCCAAATTCAAAGCAATGCCTATTGTACCCTCTTCAAATTCTACTAATTCACCCGCCATTACTTCATCAACCGTGAATACGAGCAATGGCATCACCTACTTGAAGTACGGTACCGATATTTACAATCTTTACTTCTCTATTATATTGTTCAATACGTTCACGGATAATATTACTAATTTCGTTAGCTCGGATGGTTACCATGATTCTTTCTTTATTCTTTTTTGAAAGAAAAAAATAATACCTACAGTAAAAAGACTAATCTGTTATTTCTTTCATTGTTCCCAACATGCCAATATTGGCACTAATGGTACGTAAATGTAACTCGTTGTTCAAACAACTATTCAGAGTTCCTAGAGCTCCTCGTAAGGCTTGTTGGAAAACCCGTTGTCGGACTTGATTAATCGCCCTTTGCTGTTCAAACTGAATCGTTTCATTTTTGTAATTTTCTAATTGTTCCAAAGTTTTATAAGTTGAATTAATCAAATTCAATTTTTCTCGTTCTATCTCAGAGTATCCATTCACTCGAAACTGCTCAGCTTCAGTTTCTACCTTTCGTAAACGAGAACGAGCTTTTTCGAGTTGTTCAATAGCCTCCCCACGCAGTTCTTCTAAATTTCGAATAGTATTCAAGATCCTCTGTTTTCAATTATCTAATAAATCACTTAATGAAAGTAGATTATTTTTCCATTCCTTTCCAAAATTCCATAACCCCTTCCCGAGCCAAACATGAATCTTTCGATTCATTTGGTTTTCACGCTCAATTACTTAAGGTAAATTCTCATATCTTTTTTTATGAATGTAATGAGCCTATCTTCTCTTCTTTGTTCATATTCCAAAAAGATATGGAAACTAATGTAAGACCAAAATAGTCGGAGGACTCTTTTGACAAACTAAAAAATATGTAATTGTCAGCAAAGTTGTTTCTTTTTTTTTTTTTCAGATCCAAAAAGTTCTTCTTACTTAGAATAGGTCGTCGATTCAGCATTAGATCAAGGGGGTAAAATCCCTATTTTTACAATTTACAATAAGCGGTTAAAATCATTTTATCAATATGAGTATCCTATATCGATAAAATATATATTTTGAAACCACCTCTATATTAACATAGTGGTAGAAAGAGTACCATGCTGTGTCTAGACTTCAAACAGTTTATTTTAACCATGTTAATAGTTCCACATTATTGGTTAATAGAGAATCAAAATCAATTTACCAATGAATAGCGTAATGCTATGGTTCTTACATACAGTTTATGAATCTATACAGAAGTAATTCGCGAGATCATGCACCTCTCTTTCCTACTTATAACGGAAAAGGGTACAGTTGGTTGGTCCAACCTATTCTTGAAATAAACAACTCGCACACACTCCCTTTCCAAAAAAAATCAATACACCAAGCACTACACTTATATTTATTGGATTTGTTGCTAAAATATCAATATTAAGCCCGAAACTCCCGGCAGATGGCCAGTGGCCCAATGAAACGAAAGAATCGGTTATGTTTTTCATATGATCTCCTTTTATAGGTAGACTAAAAAATCGAACAGAGTTCTTTTTGTGGCACTTCGCCCCTCTTTTTATTTATTCTTTTATTTTTTGTGAAATTGAGTAAAAAAAGAAAAAATATTTGAGTTAGTTAGAAATTATTAACAAATGAACTAGCCCTTTTGTTTGTCCTTCACAACTCTCACTTTTAAATAAGGGTAATATGCAATACATAAGTACTATATTTCCTATTAATGAAGTACGCCCCGAGTTAGGAGATGTGGGAGGTTGGATATAAGGAGTACAGGGTGAGGTAGAAGTAGGTTGAAAAAAATATTGCGGAGAGGTGATACAAGACATGGTGCAACTTCATATTAACAAAGACATGATTTTAGATAGAAAGGTGTGAAGGTCGCGTATTAGGGTGGAAGGTTTAGTAGGTAATGGAGTGTTGTCTTATTGTTCGAAGTTTTAGGTTTGTTTGGATCTGTCGTAGTACTAGTCGTAGTACATCATCATATATTGTTTATAGTGTTTCAATTATTATATTATTTGTTGTTGCTATTATTCTTTTTTCTTGTAGGTGATGTAATGTTTTCCTTATTAGGTGCAGTGATTGCTTCACTATTGTCCTTTTCTTTTACTTGGATTTGCTGTACTTGAGCTAAGAGTCTTTTGAAAACAACCTCTCTAAATATATTATTGTTGTTATTTTATGTGAAAGATATCATATCTCATATATCTAATTATTGAAGATTGATTATGATATTTTCATTGTATATTCTTTGAAAATTATTACTAGATATTTTATGTCAAACATTTATTACTCATATTTGTCGAGAGATTTGATTGTCTATTGATATACACAAAAGTGAAGGGTGTAATACATATATTGTTATAGATATTCTTTTCTTCAAAAAAGAGACGGCTACAAACCCCAATAATCACAACATTAATAGTCAAAATCGATGCCTTTTTGTTGATAACTTCAATCATTCACATATAGACCGGGGCGGATCGGGCTATCCGGGTGCTCGAGCACCCATTAACCTCTTATTGAACTATATACTTATATCAAAATTAAGACAATATCGTATAAAATAAAAGGTGAGCACCTAGTAAACAAATGGTTTAGTTAGTGCAGTGGTTGTAGGTGGGTGCTGGAGGTCATATATTGCTTGTATGCCCAAGTTTGATTCCTTGGTGGGGCAATTCTTTTTATTTGAAAATCCAACTCTTTTCTTTTTTCCCTTTTCACCAACTGTCCTTTTGCTATTTTTTCTTAAAATAAAATTCTTTTTTCAACATAATTTTTATTCTAGTTTTTCTTATTGATTTTTTTCACTATTATATTTAAATATAATTGTCTTTCTTATGACAAGTGTTAAATTTGTACATTTATATTTTATGATTGATAGCTCAAAAAGTAACCACAAACTTAAAATCTTGAATCAGTCACTGCTCATGTCTATTGTGCAACTTTGTCTCCCAAAAATATAAACAGTCATGATCTTCCATGTCTATTAACTCTTTCTTTCTCATCAGTCTAATTAGGAATAATGAAAAGGGAAGGAAAAACAATCACTTGTTCTAGCGCCTCCATTCCGGTTCTCCAATTCAAAAGCATGAAAATCCTTCTCGCTGGTTTGTCCTTTTGGTAATTACAATTGTATGTGAAGGTATATTGTTTCTCCTCCTTTTTTTCTTGAACCAATCCAAAGATTCCGATTGTCTATTGTATTGAATTGAAAAAAAATAACGCTTATGTTGAAGGATCTTAGCAATTACACACTTTTGATGGTACACGTTTTTGCTAAAAATAGTGAGCACCCATAGCCGTAAAATCCTGAATCCACCACTGTACATAAAGATCCACCATATATCTCAAGAATCAATTGTGTTTGTTGATATACACAAAAGTGAAGTGTGTAAGGCAAATATTATATAGATTTTTTTTTTCTCTATATATATTTCTTTCTTCAAAAAGGGACTCCAACTATTACGACCCAAAGTTTATCTTAGACGTGGCATGGTGTATAAGACCCTAAAAGGCCCTACACATGTCACTGGACATACATTTAACGCAGTATAATAGAAAATACGAGAAATTAAGCAAGATATCTCACATCATAAAAGAAGTCTAAACATAAGTGTGGAATACTAAACTTTGTCTTGACAAGCCAATCTAAACCAATATAAGAGTTGTTGGGACATAACCCATACACCACGTAAAGTCTCATCTAAATAAAATAAAATCAACAAAAGTCTTCATGGTCTTGCCTTCAAAGAGTGAGGACTCATCAATCCAAGGTAATGTAGTAACAATCTGAGCTTGCCACGGGTGGAAGGAGATACGTCGGACCCTATATTATAAATCAATATAGGTACAAGTAAGTGTTACTACATGAAATATACTAAGTATGGGAAATTCTTAAGGCATAAACATGATCCTAAGAGGATTTAAACATGATAGGTGTGACCAAGCTAAAACATGAGTAAAACTATTTAAAGAAATCGTAAGTCATAAAAAAGTTCAAGGCATACTTAAAATATAATAGAAGCGTTCATAAAACCTTGAAGATAACATAGTACATTTTTGTGGGATATTTACCTTTAACCGACACTAAGACCATGCGAGCTATAACAAGGAATCTAATGTAACCCTCACATCGAGAAAAGGATCCTACTTGCCATAGTCTCTGTAGCATTCCTTCATATTCTATTTGTGGATCCACTAGCTAGGTCATTTAAGACAATCCTAAGGGGGCATGTAGTTTCGGACAAATAGATTGCTTTTAAAGATCTGGTCTCTACTAATGGGAGCCTCCATCTCAAATTCCTTTTAGTGCTAAGTAAAATCCCAACAGAATTAGTCATAATCATATTCATATTATCATACTTGGAAAGACATAATTATACAACCACTCCATTCATAAGTCATTATAAAGTAGCTCCTAAAAGTCATGATTTATACATGTGTGAGAAAAACTTTCACAACCATGATTTCATAATGTGTGGGAAAATCTTTCACGATTCTTTGATACCTATCTCATAAACATCCTTAGTTTATAAACATTATTTTCATAATTATGCATATAACTTCCCTAAATCATAGTTCATAATTTCATAATCTTCCTTCATAAATTCATCATCACAAAAAGCAAGGATCTATAGAAATCAATTAGAAATCATGTGGTTTTATCAATTTATGTATAAGAAGATTGAAATTGAACAATTAAATCAACATTACGCTAGCATTTGCCCATAGATTTTCAAATATTTTTGGTAAATATTATTTGGATTAAAATTTGGGTGAAATTTCACAATGTGCTTGACCATAGTATTTGGAAAACATATTTCACTTTTTTAGGAAATATGATTTATACCCATAAATTTTAAAAACTATCAAAACTAACCATAGGCTTGTATTACAAGTCAATTGGATCTTCGTTGCAATAAATAACAAGTAGTGTCCATGACACTAGAGCAATATGGTAGTTCGGAGTGAGTGCAAAATCATCATTCCATACATCGTGAAGTAGACAAAGCACATGAATTTGTTACCCTAAGCCGATTGTTCATCATTTTCATCAATAACCATATCATCACTTTCATATTCACTATATATTCCATCACTACTTTGGTGTTTACGTAAAAAGTTATATAATACAATCCGAACAACTACCATAGAGGGTGTTTTTGTAAAAGATAAAAATTTGGTGTAGAATTTAAATTTTTAAAAGATCCCAAATAATTAGATTTGACCCAAATACTAGTTTTTTCTAGTATTTTGGAATTTGGATTATTTGCCAAAAAATATTTGTCAAATAATGACAAATTGTATAGACAAACACCATTTGCCAAAATTTTCCCCAAATTTTACTTAGAAAATCTATGGCCAAATGGGTCGTAAGTAAGACCTATGGAGATTGCATTAAATGCTAAGCAATTTAGGTGAAATTGAATTGAAAACTTGAATTTTTTTTGGCACCTAATGGATAAATGAAATCCATTGGTGAATTTGCACAATGACTATACTAAGTTCGAAAAGTCATCTTCATAGTGTCATTTCCCTTCAAGCTCAATTGGTGATAACCCGACCAAAGTTCAATCTTGGAAACACCCTAGAGTTGATCAAACAAATTATCAATCCTTGGAATATGATACTTATTTTTTATGGTAACCTTATTCAATTACCGATAGTCAATGCACATTCGGAGGGAACCATTTTTCTTTCAAACAAACAAAACTGGAGCACCCCAAGGTGAGATACTCGGTCTACTAAATCCTTTATCCAATAATTCTTTTAACTTATCTTTAATTCTTTAAGTTTTACCGGGGCAATACAATAGAGAGGAATAAAGATAGATTGTGTATATGGGAGAAGATCTATACCGAAGTCTATTTTCTTTTCGAGTGAAATACCGAAAAGATCATCGAGAAACACTTTCGGGAACTTATTCACAATCGGAACTGGCTCAAGAGTAGGGATTTTAGAATTTGTATCTCTAACTTAAACAAGATGATAAATGCAACCCTTGAAAATTATTTTCTATATTTTAGGCAAGATAAAACGTGACCCTTTAGAGCATAATTTACCCCTTCCCTTGATATGATAGGTTTATTTGGAACCTTCAGTGTGACCATTGGGTGCTACAATCTATTAAATAACATGAATGAAACCAATTATCCCAAAAATAACAGCAAAATCTAACATATCAAGCTCTACAAGATCAACATGAGTGACTCTATGGGAAACAGAAATAGGGCAATTTCTATAAACTTTCTTAGCAAAAATAGAATCACCAACGAGAGTAGAGACAGATTAAAGTGATCAGAAAGGATTTCAAGACCAACATCAAATCTCATGGCCACATAAGGGGTAACAAATCATAAAGTATCTCTCGGATCAAGCAAATCATACATATCACAATGAAAGACTTTCAACATACCGGTCATAACATCTAGAGAACCCTCATGATCTTATCGAGTCTGAAGAGCATAAAACATATTCTGACGAGGAGCATCCGTACTAAAACCACTAGGTTGGGCTTTCCTACCATCCATTCCTTTAGTAGCAAACATTGGAAAATACTTCATTTTGTGACCACTCTTTCCACAACTAAAACAACCATCCGTACCAGCTAAGCATTTTCCTGAATGAATCTTGTCATGTCTTTGGCAACGGGAGTAAAAGATCCATTACCATGACTTTCTTGAGACTTGGAGTTAGACACTCTATCCTTGTTGAACTTATGATTCATAGCATTAGAAGAACATTGATCGGAAAACTTTTACCAAAATTGAGGACATCTATGTCCATCAGACCTAGAATGAGAAAAATCACCATTACTGGTCCTTGTCCTCTTTCACTAGGAACTTCTCCTTTAGATTTTCCTCTTCAATTTATTGGGCGTGGGTCATCAACCAGGATCTGTTTACGTCCTTAATAAACATAGAGGTATGACACTCTTTGACTACCATTTTGGACACACCCGACACAAACTTACTCATCCTTGTCCTAGAGTCGATAACCATAGTCAGAACATACTTAGCCAATTGAGTGAACTTCAAGACATACTCCTTCACACTCATATTCATTTGATGAAGATTAATGAACTCAAGCACCTTTGCTTCCTTCATCTCAAGGGAAAGAAACAACTAAGAAACACTTCTTTGAATTTCTCCTAATCGAGAGGACTCACATCAATAACCCTCCCTCCCTTTCATTGTTTGAACCAAACTTGTACAACACCCTTAAGTTGATAAGCAGCCAACTTCGCCTTTTCTACTAGTGACACTCTCATAATCTCCACCATGTTATACATCTCATCAATGAACTCTTGACGATCCTCATAAACTTTGAATCCATGAAATTCCAGAGGATTTATCCTAGTGAAGTCTGTTATCTTTGTTGCCTTCGTACTAACATTTGTGTTGACGAGAGAAAGAACTTCTCTATTTTCTTGAGCCATAATATCTTGATATAAGACTTGGAACGCAACTTAGAACTCAACATGAGTCACTTATTCAGCCAAAGGATCAACCAAAACTTGAGGAACCTCGAGTTGGACATTCTCACCAGCAGTCCTTCTCACATAAGATTTTTGGGGAGCCATATCCTGAAAAACATCAGATAAGAGTTAGGAGAAGGACTTTTATAGATATGAACTCTATGACACATGTCATGACCCAGGGGTACACCCTAGATGTAATATGGCGTATAGAACCCCGAAGGACTCCATACAAGCCACTTAGCATATCATAACATAAGTAATAGATCAATACGAATAAAACGCATTTCAAATCTAAAATTTTCTTCATAAAAGCAAAAGCGGAAGTTTAGACTCTAATTCTCAATATATCCATCTATTACAATGGTTGAAATGAAAGGGACACAGCCCGTACAACATAGTCTGAAAGGAAATAATATAAATGAAACTACAAGTGAAACATCCGTCCTCAAATCATGAGGACTCACCACAAGCTAGGAGAATAGTTAAATCCAAGCTTTAGCCACAATGATGACCGCCTTGAGAATCGGACTCTACACTTGGGCAAAATGTAGGAAAAGTAGACGTTAGTACAAAAATGCACTAAGTACGATAACCATGCATACAAACATATAAAGCATGCTAAAAGGGGCATTTCGTTTGAGACCATGCTCTTTACCAAGTTCATACATCATCATAAAGATAGTTGGAAAACATAACTCAAAACAACATCTTGAATGCAAACTATCATTTCCTTTGTAAACTTAGAACACTTACGGGATACTTTTTTAAGTATGTGTTAGTTTATGACTACTTTGAACACTACGGTATGCCTCTCTAAGCTAGCCTTAGTTCAATATTAAACTTCTTGTTATTGTGGGAAATTAGCCTTACTGACATGAGACCATGTGAGCTTAATATGGAATCCGATGACTCGCACACCGAAAAGGGTTGGTCTACTTGCCTAAGGTAGAACTGATACTCTTAGCTTAGGTGGATCCACTAGCTAATGACCTATGAGGGCACATAGTTTATGGTATAAGAAGATTGCTACTAGAAACCCGGCCTTATTACGGGGAAGTTTCCATCTCAAAAGATTATTTCTAAAAACTCGACCTTACTACGAGAGAGCTTTCATCTCATACAATATCCACTCGGTGCTAAACATTAAATTCCCACGGAGTAGTTGATAAGTCTTGACTTAACTTTATTACTCATGAAAGGGTGCCCTTGTCTTACCGATTCAAGTTACATCATATTAGGATAGCTCATTAGTCACTCATCATGTGTGAGAAAACCTTTCAACAACACAAGAACAAGATCATAATCATAGACACTTTGGACTATAACAGTTTCGATGAACAGTCACTCACTTTTGACAGTTATACAATTCCAGAAGATGATCTAGAATTTGGTCAATCACTTTTATTATAAGTCGACAATAAAGTGGTTCTACCAGCAAAGAGCCATATACGTTTTATGGTAGCATCTGCTGATGTACCTCATAGTTGGGTTGCACCTTCCTTAGGTGTCAAATATGATGTTGTACCAGGTCGTTTAAATCAGACCTCTATTTCGATACAACGAGAAGGAGTTTACTATGGTTAGTGCAGTGAAATTTGTGGAACTAATCATACATTTATGCCTATTGTCGAAGAAGTTTTTCCTAGAAAAGATTATGGCTCTCGGGTATCCAATCAATTAATCTCACAAAGCCTGGACAAAGAGCCAAAACCTTTCAACAACACAACAACAAGATCATAATCATAGACACTTCACTCTCAAAGTGTTCTCAAAGCATTTATATCATTCTCATAAAAACATGCATAATCTCATACTTAGCCCTTTCATGGCTCAAAACTTACTTTCAATCAACATATCTAGAATTCTAGCATTAGACATGGATTTAGATCCTAATTCATGTGAGTAGAATTACTTCATGCAAAATTTTAATAAACTTTCATCCACAATTATCCATATTACATGATCACAATTGGGAAAATAGGGGATTTCATGGATTTTTGGGGAATTCAACCAAACAACCGTAAGAAATCATCAATTTATACATAATCTATCATAGTTCAATCATTATAAATGAATTTGAAAGAAATCCATAAGTTTGGAATCAAACCCTAACTTTTGGGGGAATTACTAGTTTTGAAATTGAAGTTTGGAGGGACTCCATGATGAAGGCTATCTATGGATGAAGAGCTATCATACTTCAGCTATGAATCCCCACAAAATTGAGTAGAAAACCCCCGCTTTTTGAAACCCTAGGCTCCAACTTTCTTCTTCTTCTTCTTCCTTGAGTTCTAGAGAGAGAATTTTTTTAGAGAGGATGAGTTCTTTGGGAAATTAGAAATAATGATTTGGACGAGTTAGTTTAAGGGTATACAAACCTTATATAGGTGGTTTAACTTAGGATAAAATGACACCACTTAATATTAATTAAAAAAGGAAAACCCCAAAGGGCCCCTAACTAATTCCTCAACATTGTTTACATGTGCCACCCATGACCCCACGACTACAGCCCGTGGATGAACCCACGTGGCGTGCTGGTCATTCGTGGGTGGGTGTTTGTGGCCTATTTCTAGGGCCTTGATGACCTACGACCCCTCACCCACGGGGGTGTGAACCCCCATATGAGGCGTGGGTCCTGCCCGTGGGTCACTGTTTTAGGCAGTTTCTAAGGTCCTCCCTGAAGGGCCCCTAGTTGTCTTTTAGGGTTTGTACCTTGACGTTCCAACACTTAACTTTTATTTTGAGTTCGAGAAGTTATATCTAGGACTCTAACCCTCATGTCAAGCTCTAGTTTAGCCTACTAGTTTCTCGGGTGTTACAACACAACTCTAGAGTAGTGAAAGAACTGAAGTTTTATAAACATTGTGTAGCCTATTATTCATAAATGTGGCGCGCTTCACACTTAAGAACAAGAATTTACTAAGAGCTCTAATACCAAGTTTGTCACAATCGAAAGTATACACTAGACTTTCCATGACGTATAAGACAACAGAGGGCCTATACAAGCCACTTAACATACATTCAATATAATATAATAGAAAATACGATAAATAAAGCAAGATGTCTCATATCACAAAAGAAGTTTAAATATAAGTGAGGAATACTAAACTTTGTTTTGACAAGCCAATCTAAACCAATATAAGAGTGGTTGGGATGTAACCCATACACCACGTACAAAGTTTCATCAAAACAAAATAAAATTAATAAAAGTCTTCACTGTCTTGCCCTTGAAGAATAAGGACTCATAAATCCAAGGTAATGGAGTAACAATTTGAGCTAGCCTTGGGTGGAATGAGATATGTCGGATCCTATACTATAAAATAATATAGGCACAAATATTTGTAAGTACATGGAATGTTCTAGGTATGGAGAAATACATAAAGGCGTAAACTTGATCATAAGTGGATTCAAACATGATATATGTGACCATGCTAAAACATGTGTAAAATCATATAAAGAAATCGTAAGTCATAAACAAGTTCAATGCATACTTAAAATATAATGGAAGCTTTCATAAAACCTTGGAGATAAACTAGTTCATTTTTATGGAATATTTACAGTTAACTAACACTAAGACCATGCGAGCTATAAGTTGAAATACGATGTAACCCTCACATCGAAAAGCGTATCCTACTTGCCAAGCTAGTCTCCATAATATTCATTCATATGATATTTGTGGATCTGCTTGCTAGGTCATTTAAGACAATCCTATGAGGGCCCATAGTGTGGGACAAAGAGATTACTTCTAGAGACCAAACCTCTACTAACAAGAGAGCCTTTATCCAAAGTTCTCTCGGTGTTAAGTAAAATCACACCTGAATTAGTCATAATCATATTCTATTATCATACTTGGAAAGACACAATTAAACTATCAAACCAATTATAAGTCATCATAAAGTAGCTCCTAAAAATCATGATTTATACATGGGAGAAAACCTTTTAGCACCCTGATTTCATAATGTATAAGAAAATCTTTCACAACTCTTGATACCTATCTCATAAGCATTCTTTGTTCACAAACATTATTTTCATAAATAAGCATAGCTTCCCTAAATCATATTTCATAATTTTATAAGCTTCATACCTAAATTCATCATCGTAAAAAGCATGAGTCTATATAAATCAATTGAAAATAATGTAGTTTAATCAAATTATGCATAAGAAGATTGAAATAGGACAATTAAATCAACATCAAGTAAGACCCATGGAGAGTACATGAAACCCTAAGCAATTTAAAAATTGAATTGGAAACTTGAAAATATTTTGGTACCCAATGGATGAATGTAATTCATTGGTGAATTGATGAGTCCTAGATTTGGACTCATTTAGAGCTTTATTTACAATGATTTAGTGTCCTCAAATGCATATTTTTTGCCAATAACTGATGTGAAACCTTGATTTCCAGGTATATGGATTGAAGAGCTAATCAAGGACACTAATTTGCAAAAAGGAACAAAGCTGACTGAAAGAGTGAAGAAAAGAAAGCATATTTATCGCCTAGTCAAGTTGGCGAGTCATCGAATGGCAATTTGACCGCCTAAAATTCCAGTGTACCAAGCCTTGAAGGAGAAAACAAAGTTGGAGAGAGAAAAGAGCAGTCGGGGGATCGCCGAGTAGGTCCGCGATGCAGTATTGGATCTCCCAAAGTTACAGACCTTGAGAAAGCTGAAGGCCAAGCCATAAGGGCGGGAATATAGACCAAAGGGTGAATCACCGAGCCCGACGTACTGCACTGAATGGCCCCTCGCAACATATTTTTGGCGACTATAAGTACATTTTAGAACATTTAGTTTAGTATGAGATTATTGTTGAATCCTAAGTCCTAAGTTTTGGTATTGATCTTTGAACATTGAGACAAGTTTTTCTATAGTTTTCCTTTAGCTTTGAAGATTTGAAGTTTTTCATTTTTGAGAAATTGGAAGTGAGTCTTTGAGATTCTTTGAATTGGACCTTTATAAAGACGAAATCAATCTTACTTAGTTGATGGAAACTCAATTTGGTAACGATTTTTATCTTTTTATGATGTCTAGCTAAAACCCCAATTCTTGGGGTGTGATTATGTGATTATGGGCTGATTTAGTTTATGGGTATTGCTGATTGTTAGTTTAAATGCTGTTTAGAAGTTAGTTTAATCAGTAATTATGGTTTAATTTAAGAATTGTAGTTGCAAATGCAGTTCTGCCTTTGTATTTTTGGCTTGCTTGAGAGAGAGGTTTTAAAACCAAGCTTATTGATTAATGGTCAGTAGGTATTGAATTGACATGGGTTCAGCTCGAAAGAGTGAATCCTAAACTCAGTTCTATATATTCAGCTCGAGAGAGTGAATAGACTAAGGTGTAGGCTGGTCTTATTTTTCTTGCTTGTTGGTGTTCGAGAGAAACCAACTTGATTCGGGGTAAATTGTTCAAGAGAAAGTTTATTCCCTCTATGGCTTAGCTTACTCACTAATATTCAGCTATTTCCTAACAGTTGTAACTACCTATTTGTCTATATTAGCCTATAATTGAATTACATCCCAAGAACCCGTCTCATTATTGTTATTTTGTATTATTTACTGATGTTGTAGTTAAATAACTAAAACCAAAACCCCTTTATTTGACATTCGTATCACCCCTTGATTTGGATAATGCTTTTATTCGATAATGTCTATTCTTATGACTGAATTAACCATATTCATACTTTTCTATAGAATCTTGAACACGTACCGCTCCCTATGGGATTCGACTCCAACTCATTTAGTTGGATTTTATACTTACTAGCGATCATTGACACTTAGAATTGAATGAAGTGTCCTTGAAACGTTAATCAAAATTCCCACATATGTACCTAGATGATCAAATCCTAGCAAGCAAGATAAAAGAGGAGACTAGAAGCTTGGAACCCTAAGTTTCTTCATTGAGCTTGCGAGAGAATTGGAGAAGATGAACTTGAATGAGATTTGGCAATTTGAGAGAATGGGAGATTTACAAGTTGAAAGGTAATTATAGGTACGACATAGTATTGGTATTAAATGTATAGGAATGACCCAATTACTCTTATGAATTAACTTTCGAAAGTGATCTACGGTTGGGACCTACGGTCCATACTAGTTAACCGTAGAGCCAACTTTATAAACTCAAACTTTATTCAATTCCCATAAAATCATTCTACGGTTCGTCCAACTTCCTATGGCTCACATAACCTGATTTCAAGCACAAAATTTCACTAAATTTGGGACCCTTTTATGGAACCCATCTACGACCATAGTCCAAAAAACGACCCGTCCTGTTCACTAGTAGGTCCAACATCAGAGACTCAATATTTCCAAAAACTCAACTCAACTCTATGGTTTCCTTTCTGTGGTCCGTATCTAGGACTTGTAGTTCTTGTACCAGTGCCAAAAGCCCTACCAACCACAACCGACACATTATATTATTAATAGACAAAACTAACACTATTTTGGTCGTTACTTCAATTATTCTTATATAGAGATCCACCATATATGTCAAAGAGAGGATCACCGCCAAGAACCCCTCTTCCTCCAAGAAATCTGTGGTGCACTATCGCCAAGTACGACTTTTTCTTTATTTCTCGATTTTGATTGTTATGCTTCTTTCAATTTTTTTTGTTTTAAATTTTTGGATTATATAATTGTGGCTGGAATCTTCTTTATTAAAGATGAATGTATTGACAATAGTTTGATACTATGGAAGAATGTAAACTAACATCATCTAACAACGCCTCAAGTTTGCAAGGTCAAAGACGTTATAAACTAAGAATATAACTGTTTTAAAATTTAATTTTTAAACGTGATTAAAGTTTCTAGGCTTTGATAGGAGATATTAGAGATTGAGGGTGTGTTCGATAGGAAAGAAAAAAATTCCATAGTAAATATTTTCTAAAAAAGCATTTTCTAGAAAAATAAGTTATTTATTACTTATTTTTTGTGTTTGGTATACAAGTAAAAAATACAGTACTAAAAGAATTTGTATAAGTATCTAATATATAATTTTGAGGCTGGACTGGGGGAGAGAGGGGAGGGGTTATGGATAAGGTTTGATTTGGGATTAGGGTGGTGGGGGCAGGTTGTGAGAGTGGAGAGAAATCCATGCGACTTATTCTTTCTACTTTCGTTAAAGAAGTCATATTCCTTATTTTCAAGGAGTTTACTTTCCCAAAAAAAAAATATTTTTCAGATATTTTCACCAACCAAACACGTGAAAAGGTCATACCAAAAGTGCCCTAATATTGGGTAAACATGCCCTAGATCACTAATTTTATAGTGTGACATTGTTTAGAGGTTGCTAAAAAAAAAGTCCCAGTTTTGAGGATTCAGAATATGCATGATCGGCATCAAATAGGCTATGGATTATTGATCTTATACTTGGCTTATTGTTTGTATTAGTATTGATAATTTGCTAGTGTTGAGTTGGGTTTACTAGTATGATCATTATTGTATTCATTTAGCCTTATTTTGTGTATTTTTTAGGAATGGCGATACTTTTTCTTGTCTTTATTGACACTCTTGTTTATGTGATCTATGTATGAGCTGAAATTGCAATATTGGAGTTATTTAGGGACTTAGTCTAGGTTTGTCTGGTGCTTTCCTTAAACTTTAGCCCTAATGTCTGGTGCTTGAGTTTCGGCAAGTGATTCTTAGTTACTCGGCTGATACTATTCGTCCTTGGTGTTAATTTTTGTGTGTACTCATCAGGTTTATGAGGGTTTAGTTGGGTTATTTAATATATCTTTTCATTTGTATGAACCTTCTAGGTTTTTAGGGTCCAGTTAGGTTACAAGTGGCTTAACTTGCTCTAATATTTGCTTTGGATTCTCCATTTGTGATTTGTGATTTTTCTTACTAATATGATTTCTTTCTATTGCCTTTACTGTCATCTTATTGTGCTTTTATAAACTTGATCTCGATAACCCTATAATATCCACTGGATATCCGTTGTCTTGATACAATATTCCACATCTCTTTTTCATGATGTAGATCTGAGCTCTAGTTGTCCTCGTTGATTCTCGTACAATTGCAACTAATATCCGGAGATTGAGGGTGAGCTTGTTGGCGTACGAAGTCGACTTATCTCCTTCTGTATATTTTGACTAGTCTTTTATATTTTTGAGACAATCTGTATATTTGTGCATGTCTAGTCCTCTACTAGATCTTTTATATGGTTTTGTACCAGTCTCCACCATGTTTTCGGGAATCTTTTATTTCTTTTGTCCTCGTTTATTGTTTATCTATATATGTCTATTTAGGTTGTTACTTCATTTGATTGCCTTGTAATTCATTCTTGAAATTGGTGCATTTGCTCCTAATGTCCATTGGATGTTTTGGGCCAAGAGTTGGGCTTATTTATTGGTGGAATTTAGTAGGTATCCATGACTTGAACTTTTTGATTGGGACACTAGAAGTAGGGGTTGGGTGGCGCTAGGTGAATGAAAGGCAGTGGGGCAGCGTTGGGTGTGGTGATGCGATGACAGTGGGGGAGGGGGTGGGGGTGGAGAGGGTTTAGAGAGAAGAAGAAAGAACAAAAAAATAAGCAAAAATAATAGGCGCTCGCCCGTCTATAATTTTAAAGGAATCACTACTAAAAAACTGCTAAAAAACGGCGGAAGTAAAAGCGACGGACGGCGTCGCTCCCAAAAGCGACGGACAAAGCGATGTCGTCCGTCGCTTTTTAGTTAAATTTTTTATTTTTTTTTATTTTTCAAAAGCGACGGACGGCATCGCAAAGTCCGTCGCATTTTATTTTATTTTTTTATTTTTTATTTTTTTATTTTTTATTTTTTAAAAAGCGACGGACGGCGTCGCAGTGTCAGTCTCTTTTTAATTTATTTTTTATTTTTTTTATTTTTTAAAAAGCGACGGACGGCGTCGCAGAGTCCGTCGCTTTTTAATTTATTTTTTATTTTTTTAATTTTTTTTAGTTTTTAATTTTTAATTTTTTTAAATACGACGGATGGCGTCGCAGAGTCCGTCGCTTTTCAATTAATTTTTTTATTTTTTTAAAATTTTTAAAAAAATTGTTTTTTTTAAGAAGCGACGGACTGCATCGCTGAGTCCGTCACTTTTTTTCGCAGAATTTTGCACCAACAATATATATATAATAAATAATTAATTATTTTATATCGATAGAGACGCAGTCCGTCGCTTTTTATTAAAAATAATTATTTATTAATTTAAAAAAGTCACGCCGTTCGTCGTTTTTTATTAATTTTAATTGTTTAATTATTTTTAAATTAGCGACGGACAACATCTTTATGTCCGTTACTTCTTGGTCAAATATTTTAAAAAAGCGATGGACAATGTCTCTTTTTCCGTCGCTTTTTGGTCAAAATGTTGGTCAAACTTTTTTTCAAAAAAAGCGACGGACATAAAGACTCTGTCCGTCGCTTTGAGAAATATTTTGATTTATTTTTATTTAAATTGTCTACCTGAGGACGGTTTTGTGTAAAATAAAAAACAAAAAAATTATAATATCGACTTTCGGATGTTGGTAAAATTAAATAGTATGTAATAAATTAATATTTTCAATTAACTTTAAATAAATCGTCCTCCAAATGACGGTTTTATATAAGTTAAAAAGTAATTTAATATAAAATACCGACCTTCCGATGTCAATATTATTTAATTAACATGATTGCTTTTTATTTATGTTAAAATTTAATGTGATACCGACCTCATGAGGTCTGTATTTTTTTTAAATTTAATTTCTTTTAATAAAAACGACATCTGGAGGTCGATTTGTTTAAAATATTCCTATTAATCATAATTTTGCTATTGTGCATAATACTAAAATTTCGTTTACACCTACAATTAATTGTTCAAAAAGTGTAACAATTTTGTATACTTTTATAAATAAAAAGTTGGAATTCGTGGAATAAATAAGAAAATATCTACAATCCATATTTAGAGTATGAAACTACGTTGATATGAATTAGGAGAAAAGTATATATACTTATATTTCTAGAGTAATGCACAAATTTTATCAGTCCGTCGTCTAATCATTTACTTAACATCTCATCTCATGATGTAGAGGTGAAGAACTAACATATAATCCATTCGAGTATGAAATGCGAGCTAGTATTATTATATACGTTCGACCTTGAATGGATGTCAAGTGTAGTGATCATTTCCTAATTATGATGACATGTAAAGGATACTTCGTTGGAGTATGAAATACGTTGATTGATTATATACTCCTCGAATAGTTTAACAAATCAAGTCTTATATACTGGTGGTTCAGATATGAAATACATTATCAATTAAAGAAATACGTATGATCAATTCAAGGAGATTTATATATTAAATTTGATATTGATAAACTTTTGTTGATCAATAAAATTAAATTTATTAAATTAAACTTTTGTTGATGTGTAGTTAGTTTTATATATATATATTAGAGGGTATAACTGATTTTTGACCAAGAAAAAGAAATGCGGTATGCAAACTTTATTTTGGCAAATGCGTGTATTAGGCAGTTTATACTTTATATCTAAAACATGAACTTCTGTTGATGTGTAGTTTTATATACATATATATAATAAATTTAATTACACATCAACATAAATTTAATTTAATAAATTAAATTTATTAAATTATATTATAAAATTAACTTGATGGATAAATTAAATTTATTAAATTAAACTTCTATTGACGTGTAGTTAAATTATATATATATATATATATATATATATATTAACTTGATTGATAAATTAAATTTATTAAATTAAATTTCTATTGACGTGTAATTAAATTTCATATATATATATAAACTTCTGTTGATGTGTAGTTAAATTATATATTAACTTGATCGATAAATTTAATTTATTAAATTAAACTTCTGTTGGCGTGTAATTAAATTTCATATATATATATATATATATATAAATATATTTAAATTGTAGCCGATTTTATTATATTTTCTTTCAATTCTAGCCCATTCGATTTCAAATTTTATTTTAATTATAGCCACTTTTTATTTGACTTGTAGCCAATTTTTATTTCAATTTTGGTCATTTCAATTCAATCTCAAGATCCATTCATTTTAATCTCATCCGTTCATCTTTAAATTAAATCCTAAATCAAATCCTAGCCGCTCATCTAATTCAAATCCAACGGTCAAGATCGAATCAACATTTTCTCTCTTTTCTAAGCTACCAAAAGAGTAAAACCCTAGAAATATTCATTCTTTTCTAAAGTGACAAGTCTCACTCCTCTCATCTCATCGGTGCCCCATTTCCACCCATCTCCGACCGGTGCCAGGCCACGCCACCATCGCAGGAGCATCTCGCGCCGGCCAGCAGTAGGAGCAGCTCGCGCCGGCCAGCAGCAGGGGCAGCTCGCGCCGGCCAGCAGCAGGAGCAGCTCGCGCCGGCCAGTAGCAGGAGCAGCTCGCGCCGGCCAGCAGCAAGAGCAGCTCGCGCCGGCGCCTCCCTATCGACCGGCGCCGCCTCCATCCCGACCCACTGCCCTTCTCCTTTAATTCAAGGTTAGGGTTTCATAATATTATTTTTAATTTCTTTCAATTTGAGTGTTGAATTTGTTAATTAGTGTATTGAATTAGTTTTTTATTGATTGTTAGTTAATTAGTAAGTGAATGATTTAGGGTTTTTGATTGTTAGTTTGACTTGGGGATTATTTGATTGTTAGTTTGTGTTTGTTGATTGTGAATTGAAAATTTAATGTTAGGGTTAGTTTGAATTAGCATATCTAAGGATTTGTTTTGAAATTTGGTATCTCTTGAGTTAATTAGTTTGATTTTGGAATTGTAAAATTAGATTGAATTAAGGTTTTAAGGAGTTGTTTGAATTTGGATATTATTTGAGTTATTATTGAGATTTTAAGAGTAATAGTTTGAATTTGGGATTAGGAATAGCTAGTTTGAATTTAGGATTTTAGCACTAGTTAGATTTTGGGATTTTAGGACTAGTTTGAATTTGTGATTTTAAGACTAGTTTGAATTTTGAATTTAGGACTAGTTTGAATTATTATTGATATTTTAGGACTACTAATAGTTTGAATTTGAGATTTTAGCAATATAGTTTGGTTTTTGAATTCTAGGAGTACTTTCAATTTGTGATTTTAAGACTAGTTTAAATTTGAAATTTAGGACTAATAGTTTGAATTATATTTGGGGAGTTGTTTGAACTTGGGTATTATTTGAGTTAGTTTGAATTATTATTGAGATTTTAGGACTAATAGTTTGAATTTGGGATTAGAAATAGCTAGCTAGTTTGAATTTAAAATTTTAGGGATTTGAATTACAACTTAATTAGAACTCATAATTAATTATAACTTGAATTTACTATAAATTGAACTTAATTAGGAATATGAACTTGAAATTAGAACTTGAAGTTGGAACTAATTAGCTTGAATATCTAACTAATTAAGTTTAGAAATTAAATATGAACTTGAATTGAAACTTGAACTTATTAAAACTTGAATATATATATAACTAATATTCTTGGATTTGAAGTTTATATTTAACTAATTTAAGAACTTTTCGTGCTAGGCAACCGAGGAAGCTCAACATCTAAAAAATTTGATACAAGACTATATTGCTTCAAAGTTGGAGATAAGGTTGATAAATTTCTTAAGTTCAAGTACAATTGTTTTCAATAATGTGTTTGTGTCCATCTAGTATTAATACTTAGCTTTAATTTTACGAATAATATATTTGTTAAGCATAAGTACCAACACTAGTTGATCCTAATGTGTTTGTGTCCATCTAGTGTTGATATTAAGCTTTAATTTAGGAATAATGTATTTGTTAAGCATAAGTACCAACACTAGCTGATCCTATTGATGACTAAATTGATTTTCTTGCAAAATCGATTTGTGTCCATCTAGTGTTGACACTTAGCTTTAATTTAGGAATAATGTGTTTGTTAAGCATAAGTACCAACACTAGTTGATCCTATTGATGACAAAATTGATTTTATTGCAAGGTCGATTTGTGTCCATCTAGTGTTGACACTTAGCTTTAATTTAGGAATAATGTGTTTGTTAAGCATAAGTACCAACACTAGTTGATCCTATTGATGACAAAATTGATTTTCTTGCAAGATCGATTTGTGTCCATCTAGTGTTGACACTTAGCTTTAATTTAGGAATAATGTGTTTGTTAAGCATAAGTACCAACACTAGTTGATCCTATTGATGACAAAATTGATTTTCTTGCAAGATTGATTTGTGTCCATCTAGTGTTGACACTTAGCTTTAATTTAGGAATAATGTGATTTAGTTGGTGGATTTTGTTGTTGTATTAAGTCAAAACTAAACTAGTTAAAGTTGTAAAGTTGTGTAAATTAAATAAGTTAAAATAAATAATGTGATTTAGTTGGTGGATTTGGTTGTTGTATTAAGTCGAAACTAAACTAGTTAAAGTTGTAAAGTTGTGTAAATAAGTTAAAATAAATAATGTGTTTTAGTTGGTGGATTTGGTTGTTGTATTAAGTCAAAACTAAACTAGTTAAAGTTGTAAAGTTGTGTAAATAAGTTAAAATAAATAATGTGGTTTAGTTGGTGGATTTGGTTGTTGTATTAAGTCAAAACTAAACTAGTTAAAGTTGCAAAGTTGTGTAAATAAGTTAAAATAAATAATGTGGTTTAGTTGGTGGATTTGATTGTTGTATTAAGTCAAAACTAAACTAGTTAAAGTTGTTAAATTGTTTAAATATGTTAAGATAAATAACGTGGTTTAGTTGGTGGATTTGATTGTTGTATTAAGTCAAAACTAAACTAGTTAAAGTTGTTAAGTTGTTTAAATATGTTAAGATAAATAATGTGGTTTAGTTGGTGGATTATGTTGTTGTATTAAGTCGAAACTAAACTAGTTAAAGTTGTAAAGTTGTGTAAATAAGTTAAGATAAATAATGTAGTTTAGTTGGTGGATTAGGTTGTAGTATTAAGTTGAAACTAAACTACTTAAAGTTGTGTAAATAAGTTAAAATAAATAATGTGATTTAGTTGGTGGATTTGGTTGTTGTATTAAGTCGAAACTAAACTAGTTAAAGTTGTACAGTTGTGTAAATAAGTTAAAATAAATAATGTGGTTTAGTTGGTGGATTAGGTTGTTGTATTAAGTCCAAATTAAACTAGTCAAAGTTGTTATGTTGTGTAAATTAAATAAGTTAAAATAAATAATGTGATTTAGTTGGTGGATTTGGTTGTTGTATTAAGTCAAAACTAAACTAGTTAAAGTTGTTAAGTTGTTTAAATATGTTAAGATAAATAACGTGGTTTAGTTGGTGGATTAGGTTGTTGTATTAAGTCACAACTAAACTAATTAAAGTTGTTAAGTTGTTTAAATATGTTAAAATAAATAATGTGGTTTAGTTGGTGGATTAGGTTGTTGTATTATGTCGAAACTAAACTAGTTAAAGTTGTAAAGTTGTGTAAATAAGTTAAGATAAATAATGTGATTTAGTTGGTGGATTTGGTTGTTATATTAAGTCGAAATTAAACTAGTTAAAGTTGTAAAGTTGTGTAAGTAAGTTAAAATAAATAATGTGGTTTAGTTGGTGAATTTGGTTGTTGTATTAAGTCGAAACTAAACTAGTTAAAGTTGTTATGTTGTTTAAATAAGTTAAAATAAATAATGTGATTTAGTTGGTGGATTTGGTTGTTGTATTAAGTCGAAACTAAACTAGTTAAAGTTGTAAAGTTGTATAAATAAGTTAAAATAAATAATGTGGTTTAGTTGGTGGATTTGGTTGTTGTATTAAATCAAAACTAAACTAGTTAAAGTTGTCAAGTTGTTTAAATAAGTTAAAATAAATAATGTTCTTTAGTTGGTGGATTTAGTTGTTGTATTAAGTCAAAACTAAACTAGTTTAAATTGTTATTTTGTTTAAATAAGTTAAACTAAGTAATTATTTATAATATTATTGATTATCTATATTTTTGTAGATGGATCATCGTTTGTGGAGAAGGTATTAGACGACTCCAATCAGGCTTAGAAGGTATTGGATCGTCATGTCAAGCCGAGGCACTTGACGTTGTTCAAATTGCTGCTATGTCGGATCAAATAGGTAAACTTACAGCGGCACTAGCAGAGTCAGAGCGGAGAGGAGTAGCTGAACAAGAAAACATGAATGACACTGTTCAGCAAATCAAAGAACAAGTGATGAACCTCACTCGTTGACCTAACACTTCAGCTCCCGATGACACTGACGACGAGAGTGATGAGGATGATTATGTAGATCTCACTTCCTAGTTTAGATCTCTAGACATTTGTGAACTTTTTTAAACGAATTTTGAAAGATTTTATAATTCTTTAATTTATGATTTAGATACTTTTGAATGTTATTTTAAGTTTTGTTTATATTGTTTATAATTGTGTGTTTGATTGGGTGAAATAGTGTAGAATTGAATTGAATTGCATTTGCATGTGGCTAGCAGAAACTGGGAGTTTTTGCTGCAAAAAATAATGCACGAAAAGCGACGGACTGCGTGGTTTTGTCCGTCGCTTTTCTGGATTTTATTTTTTTAAAATCCTAGAAAAGCAACGGACTGCGTCGTTCGGTCCGTTGCTTTTTTTGAATTTTAAAAAAATAAAATTTCTAGAAAAGCGACGGACTGCGTCGCATTTTAGAAATAAAAAAAAATAAAAATTAAAAAAAAGAGACGGAGTCCGTCGCTTTTATGAAAAAAAAATTTTAAAAAAAAAATTATAAAAAGAGACGCAGTCCGTCGCTTTTTGAGACGCAGTCCTTCGCTTTTTGAAAAGCGTCGAGTTAAAAAGCGACGGAAGTGACTGCGTCGCTTTTCCGTCGATTTTGACCCGAAAAGCGACGCAGTCCGACACTTTTTGCCGTCTTTTTTTAATAATTTTTTAGTAGTGATTAATGATAGACAACATCACTTCTGTCTGTTGTTCTTTTTAAATGTTTGACTAAAGACGATGGATAAAAGCGATACTGTCTATCATTTTTAACAATTTTTTAAACAAAAAAATTATCAAAATTTTATATGTAATGTAAATATATTAAATTTTAAAATATATTAAATGATGTTATCCCTCGTAACAAGAAAAATAATTATTTAAAAAAATAAAAAAAAGGACTGAGAATGTCGCTTTTGTTAAAAAATAAATAAAAATTAATTTTATATGTCTATATATATATCCCTTATCCCTTACTAATATATAAGGGAGAATAACCAGGCAGGTCATGGTCGACATGCCTGCTTGGCAGCATATCAAGAAAAGAAAAATGACATTTTAAGGGTATTTTTGTAATTTTTGATTGTTTTTCCGCTTTAATTTGTATGTCTTATTTTTTAGTATTTTATATATTTAAAAATTGTGTAAAACGTAATATAAATCATATTATTTAGAAACTACGTAAAAAGTATTATAAATCTCAATAATTAAGAACTTGAATTTTTTAAAAATCATTATAAAAAAATTGCTCTTGAAATTCTATCGGTGCTACATAAAATAAAACAAAGGAAAACATATATATTATTTAAAAATTACTTAAAAAAAAATACTATAAATCACAATAATAAAAAACTTATAAATTTTTTAAAAGACATAGAAAGTCCGATTTGATCGTCGAATCAGTGTTGAATAAATGGGATATATGAGTAATATATATTATTTAAAAATTAAGTAAAAGTAATATATATCACAATAATTAAAAAATTAAAAGACAAATAGAAAATTAAGTTAGATTCACAAAATTTTATCAGTGCCACATAAATTGGAACATGGGGAGTAACATTATTTAAAAATTAAGTAAAAAAACTAGAAAATCACAATAATTAACTACTTAAAATGTCTAAAAATCATATCAAAATTTAATCAATTCTCTGAATTCTATATATATCACATAAATTGAGATTAAAAAATAACATATATTGGGCCCGTGCTAGCACGAGCACTTGTGTCTAGAATAGATATAACACAAAAATCCGCCAACAAAATGACGGACAAAGAGTCCCTCTCCATCGTTTTTGTTAAAAAAAAAATATTAAAATGGCTGACAATGTTGCGAATTTAATCACTTTTTAAAAAGCGACTTTGTCCGTCGTTTTTCAGCTCTTTTTAGTGGTGGTTGTACCTTTATTAACATTTTTCTTATTTTAAGAATCATTGGTCGTTAAAGTATTTTAAGAAAACACTAAATCAATGAAGTTTCAAAAATTAGTGTAACTAACGAAAATTAGAAGAAACTATCAATTGAAAGCTAGAGAAAATCAGATAAAACACTTAAATAATAGTCGAAAAAGTTACAAACCTCAATAAATCAGATTGTATTTCAGTTTGATTCAGTTTTCTACGATTTAGTTGAAGGAGATGGTGTGAGGGAGGAGGAGGATAGAAAATGGGATTGATGAGTGAAAATATTAAGATTTGGCCTAAAAGCATGATTTAGGGGGTAGTTAAACTACACTTTATTATTTTAGGCTATTTTTTAGAGTATGGTGTATCTCAATTCATTTATGGTACAAAATTCTTAGTAGTGGGATGTTGGGTAATTATTTTAAAATATAGGTAAGATTAGTATATAAGATAAACTGCCTAATTACATAAACATTCTTTTCATATTTACTAATTCTTCTTATAGTTTGAAATAATTAGATTTTATATCACTTTATATCACTAATTAATAGTTTCATTTTAGATTTCAAGTCAAATACATGTATATAATGTGTATCTAGTGTTATGTGCATGTATCTAACTGGAAATTGGTATGAAATTATTATATAGTGAGATAAAATGTAATTATTTCAAATTATAAAAAGAATTAATAAAGATAATAGAAATATTTTAGTAATAATATAGTTTCTCCAATTTGATACCTAAAGCCCATCTTACACCCCTTAATATTTTAATATCTTTTTCGTTGCTAGATATATATTATATAGAGGGAAATAAGTAAGGAAAAGAACAAAAGTAATAAGGCAAATTTTATTCCATTATGTCTTGGCCTTTAGTAAGGCTCGAAATTGTCAAATCACAAACATACTACATTAGCTACAACAACAAATTCATTATAATTCCACAATAGAAGTCCGAGGAGGATAATGTGTACACAGATCTTGAAAAGGAAAGAAAGTTGTTTCCACACCCTAAAGTGCTATTTGAGATCAACGACTTGTGCTTGCTCCAACATGTGCTCCTCTTCATCCATAGTGTCACAAAGTAGCCTACCCTTAGTCTCTGGCAACCACACAGTAAACAAACCAAATATGGCACTACACACTCCAAATACCCCATAAGAAAACAAGCTATTGTTCCTTCCAAGTGCTACAAGCAATGGACTCAATGCACCACCAACTACTAGTGACTGCCTCACCATTGACACCGCGCAGTTCCTCACACACGTTGGAAATAGTTCCAACGTGTAAATCAATAAAACATTAAACGCAGTACAAGCACTAAAAAACGACACCATTTCAAGCCCCATTTGAAACCACTTGAATCCGTCACTCCCCTCCACCAACGCGCAACCCACACTACATATCCCACTGAGTAAGGAAAATCCAAGCAGCGAACCCTTCCTGTTCATTTTCCCTATAAGGAAAAACGCTATCAAGGATGATGGCAGCTCCGAAATTGCATTCAACGTGATACTTAAGTAGATATCAAATCCCAAATCCCCAACCCCTAACGGCATGCCATAATAAACCATTCCAACACCAAAACCAATCAACACTACTGTCATCAATCGACGTAAAGCCCATCCTTTCTCAATCAACAATCTAACAGCAGAGTATAGATCCAAATCTCGTGATGCAGACACAGACATGTTTTTTTCTAAATCAATAAACAATGCTTGGAAGAAACTTGAACTCAACTCCCCCCGTGTAGCTGGATTTGCAATCCTTTTCAACGTCTGAACAAATTCTTCCTTATGTCCTCGCAAATAAAGCCACCTAGGCGATTCATGAACAAAGAAATACACAATAATCGAATACAGAACCGCTGGGAAACAAGTCCATAGATACAAAACTCTCCACGAATTCCCTTTATTTAAATACGCTATCCAAGGTAACGATATAAATCCAAACGTAAAACAAACGAAGCTAATAATCCCAACTTGCCCTCTCCACTTCCTTCCTACTAACTCCGTCGATAAAACAAGAGAACAAGTACCTATACTTGCCCTGCCAAATCCACATATGAACCTCAACACAGAGTACATCCATATATTAGTAGAAATCGCGGTAACACAACCCGTTATAGACATTATAAGACATGATATAACCAACATGTTTTTTCGTCCAAACGAAGAATCAGCTAAAGTGCAAAGAACAAATCCACCAACAAGGCAACCTATGAAGAAACTCGAAGCAGGGAGGCCAGTGATGACTGAGCTGCTACATTCAAGTGACCAATCGGAGACAATTGACGTGTACGTTGGCAAATCGCAGATATTTTTGTCCATTTGGCATGAGGAGCTATTATTATTATTATTAGTAGTACAATGCCTAGTGGGAAGAGCATCAGTAAACACACTGATGAATGATTGTTGAGCATCGAAAACCCAAGCCAGCGAGACTAAAATAACTTGTACAAATTGTGACCATCCAAAGTCTCCGATGCATACTTCAATCGTATTATCAAGTGAAATGATGCATCTTTTTTTGATCGAATCGGATAAGAGAGGTTCATTTTGCTCACTAGTCATGGCAGCCAATTTTTAATTTTTTTGTGAAATTGGACGTTTTTCGTCTGTCCCTATAAAAAGAGTAATTATTATGCATACCAATAATTACACAAAGTTAAGAGTCCAATGAATATAAAAATGTTTGCTTTTGTATGTTTACCAATGATTTGTTTTTTTTATTGGAAAGGAAAATCTTTGTTCAATCATTCACCAAACTTTTGATTTAAAAACAAGGTAATAGTATTGGCAGGTAGTGGTTAATTAAACTCATGCTTTACTAATTTATAATGTATCGATATGGTATAAATAGTGCATAATTGATTAGAGATAATGTATAATTATGTATTTGAGATGCATATATATACATCTTTTTATATAATAAAGTATACATTGTACACCATATTTTTTAGTTTAAACCAATTCAAATTCTCTTTAAGCAATTTTAAAATTTAGATATGAGCTCCTCTCAATATTTTGAATCTTTTGATACATTATTCGGTCATAATGATTTGCATTTATGATCCGTTGATTTTTAAACTCAAGCTTTTGAATCAACTTTGAATATGGAAAAAGGAGGAGGAAATTGTGGGAGTTTCTGGATAAACATATTATATGAGATGTTTGAATTTTAAAAATACTAAAATAGAAAGTGATATTTTAAAAAAATAAAAATAAGATATAAGAAATTGAAATTTAAATGAAGAAAATATTGCGTCATAAATATAAAAGTGAGATCAAAGCATAAAATATTATATATATATATATATATATATATATATATATATATATATATATATATATATATATATATATATATATATATATATATATATATTATATAACACATTAAAATATACTGACGTTCGAAAAAATAGAACTTTATGCGGCTATTATGTTAATAATGGTTATTCTTATCTTTTTGTTTGGGTTTTGGCCTTTGGGGAATAAAGCTATCGGATAGAATATACGCTGAAGGGATGGAGGGTTATGGCCTAGAATATATGCTCATTTTGGTCGTGTTATATGACGGCTCAACGTGTTTTATTTTATTTTATTTTTTGGTTTTTCAGTCGGTGTTCGGAGTCTATATTGAAGCTCCGACTAAATTCGGATCGCGCACTGCAGGGCCCATTTGGGGGTGGCGCTTCCAACAATACTTTCTTAATACCCAGAGCTCGAACCCGAGACCTCTGATTAAGGGTGAAGCACTCCCACCAGTACAATACAATCCATATTGGTAATGTGTTTTTATTTTATTAGATTATTATTGGTGTTTTGTCCATGTTTATTTAAATGAAATAATTATTACTTAAAAGTATAATTGATTTAAATATATTGTCAAAATGACAAAAGTGTCAGAAATATCCGTAAATTGTATGAAAACAAAAATGTCCTCAGTTGATAGTTTCATAAAGTTCTTCAATAGTTTGATCAAAAAATATCTTTATTGTTACTTATTGGATCAAAAATGTCATTTATTGAATAAATATACTCCATATGTCTCAATTTATGTGACATTTTTCTTTTTTCGAGAGTCAAACAGTTTAAGTTTGACTAGAAATTTGCAAATAGAATCTTCAAATTTTTTGAAATGAAATTTATATATTTGTAAACTACGAAAAAAATTAGTATAAGTCACAATAATTGACAATTCAAAATATTTTAAAGATATATGAAAAAATTATGATCAAAATAGACTTGTTTGAATCTCGAAATCTGAAAAGTGTCACATAAATTGGAACGAATGGAGTATTAGTTTTGTTCCTTTAAACACATTCTTTTTAAAATTAGAAAAATGTTTATCCTACTTCAATTCGTAAAAAGTATTAAGAAATAAATATATTTTTATTTTAATAAAAAATTTATTGTTATCTTAATGAAAATAAATGACGGGTTAATACAAGGGAATAAAAAAAATTCTATGAGGGTAATTTGATTAAAATATTATTAAACTTCCTGAGTTGTCAATAAGGTTGATTATCAGAAGGGGGCGATTTTGTGAGTTCATGCAAACCCTAGTCTGTTACATCTGAATCTATGATCGGAGCAGCCGTTGGCCAGTCGGCGATGACGGCTGGTCAACTTATCCCGTTTACTTCCGATATACAATTTCCCTCTCTCCCTTCGATTCCTTCTAATTTGCCTAGCATGCATAAATTGCCTAGTGAGGAAGCGATGAAAGTCAATAAAGGCAACTATGCAACTCTTTTGAAACCTTTGAATATGAACTCTCCAACCAAGGTTGGCTCTCCGATACCATATAAGACTCCTACATTCAATAATGGGGTTCCACAGGTAACATGGACGGAAGATGAAGTTAAGAGGATGAATGTATTGGAAAACCTTCAATATGCGGTAATAGGAAAATTCTCCTATGGATGGCCAAGGAATTAAGGAAATGAATACCTTCTCAATGTCAAATTAAAGAAACATGTCAGATCGGTTTATTGAGAAACAGGCATGTATTAATAAGGTTGGAACTATTTGAAGATTTTGTGAATATGATGGCTAAACCCTCGTATTACATTACTAATAGGGAAGGTTTTGCCTACCCTATGAGACCTCTGATCTATGATGAAAAATTCAAAGTTATTGAAGAAACAACACAAGCTATGGAATGGATTTCTTTCCCTTATCTATGGCCCACCTTTTTTGGGAAGGAATCTTTATTTTCACTAGCGGCAGCTATAGGGAAACCAATTCATCTGGATAATGCAACTGTTAACAAAACAAGACCTAGTTGTGCGAGGGTGAAAGTCCAGGTTGATTTATTGGGGGAGCTACCTAACTTGGAGGAATTGGAAGTTACTGATCTAATAAAGAATACATCCAGGGTGGAGAAGATTAGAGTAGTATATGACATGCTACCTAAATATTGCAAGAAGTGCAGACTACAAGGTCATAATGAGAAAAAGTGTGGAATCCTTCATCTAGAATTGAGAAAGAAGGATCCAACAGATGAAGAAAAAAACAATGATAATGAGGTCTCTACACAACACCAACAGAGAACTCAAGGAAGAAGCAATAGACATTGGTTTCCTACTAATAAGAAATTCCAAAGGAATAACGATAACTCAGGTGCTAGTGGTAGACTGGAAATTGAGAAAGAAGATGCTACTTCAAGTAACTTCTTTTATGCACTTACAGAAGGAAATACTAAATATGATACTGAAGCTGAGGAGAATATACTCACAGATAAAGAAGTGCAGAAGAGTACTAAAGAATGGGTATGTGAGACTTTCAACAAGGCAATGGGCAGACATGATCAGAAAACAAGCAGGCAAACAATCACAAATATAAAAGGCAAAGATGCACAGGAAAATTAGTCACCTAAATATAATACAGAGCAATCAACATTCAATACTGACTGCAGAATTAGCATGGCATTAGAGGAGCACACAATAGTAAACAAAGATGAGCATAAAGATAAAAATAAAAAAGTTATATCATAGCAATCAATAGAACATAACAGAGGAGGTCGATGTTGGACATTATGGAGAAAATCAATCAATTGTAATGTGTACAAAAGGGGAAACAACAGGAAAGGTATTTCCCAACCCTTTACAGATTGAATGTGCTGATGGTACTAGGATCTCTGGGCAAAAAGGATTGTTGGCCCTTCCCTATTATAAGCAATCCAATGAATCACCTGGAAATAAAAAAAGAGAACTGTTAAAACATAATGATACAAGGTTAATTCTATATGCTAACACACAACAAAGTTCTCCCATACAACTACTTCATAAATTGGTGTCTCATCAAGGGGTAAACAAGGAGAATCAAACAATTGAGATTCTTGAACATCAGGAAAGGGTAAGAGTGGAGGAACAGAATGACTGTGAAAACCATATTAATCTCATTGAAGTGTGTAAAGAAGCAGGACTGTCACCAAAAGAGATAACAAATAAGAAGAAAACTAAACCTCAAGGACCTGTTAGGGTCAATCATATGAGGGCTGGAAGAACAAATTCAAAACGAAGTACAAAGCTTTGATATGAAATATTAGATCTATGAGGACTCATTATTCATTCCATAGAGTACAAATGTTGCATAGACACCATAAATTTGATGTGGTGGCTCTAATGGAACCTTTTCAAGATATAAGACATATTCAATCATACAAAAGAAGGTTGGGCATGGCATATGCAAATTACAATGTAAATAGAAAGATATGGTTATTTGTAAATGAAAATATTCAGATGAAGGTAATATCAAACTCAGAACAACAACTGATTGAAACTATCATTCAATAATGGTCATCAAATGATCAATACTTTGGTATATGTAAAGTGTAGTTCATTTGAAAGACTCCAGTTATGAAATAAGATCTACTCTGCTGATCAGAATATGATATATCCATTGATGGTAGAGGGTGATTTTAATGTCAATTTAACTCCAAGGAGAAGATAGCAGGTCTACCAGTATATGCTACTGAGGTGTAAGATTTTGCTTGCTGTATAAACTCTTGTGAATTGGTTGATATAAGATTCAATGGAAGTCCTTTCACATGGTGGAATGGTAGGGCTGATGAGGAGTGCATCTTTAAAAGACTGGATTGAATCCTTGTAAATAATTTTTTTTGGGAGAAATGGGGAATGTAAAATTAGACATCCTTGTCAGGTCTGGCTCTGATCAAGCACCAATGTTATTAACATGTGGTGGACAAGCTATACCTCTATATAAACCATTCATATTCCTTAAATTTTGGACTGAGAAAAAGAGTTTAAAGAGGTGATACTACAGAATTGGGTTGCTGATGGTAATTCAGATGTTTTTATAAACTTGAAGGTAAAGATGAAAAGAACTAAACTGGCTCTGAAAAAGTGGAGTAGAGATTGTTATGGTGAGATTTTCCAACAACTAATATCATGGAGAATAATGTCAGAGTTAAGAAACAATTGTTTGAGCATACACCAACTTCTGTCAATAGAGAAGTACTTAGTAGAGCTCAAACTGAGTATACTAAGTACCTGCACCTTGAGGAAGAGTTTTGGAGGCAAAAATCAGGTATTCAGTGGTTCACAGAGGGGGATAGAAATACTATGACGACATGATGTATATATTGAGCGAGTCTTGTTATTAAATCTCTTGGAAAATGGTGTCTTGAACATTCTTGACATTTGAATCTTCAAATATCGAACTTAATACTCTTTATATATTGTTACTTGATGTATTTATTATGTTTCAATTGCACTGCTCATTACTTGAGAAAGATTGTTTGGTAAATTTAAAGGGCGCCGAACCTATAGTTTTTACACCATTAAGCTATATGCTTAGCGATAGTTGTTTCTATCATAGGGAATGATCGAAAGAAGGCGTGAAGCTGATCATTGGAGATGGAAATTTTGAGAGCCTTAAGGAAGATCACATTTGCATATAGGCATCTATATTTTGTATAAACTTTGGGACTTATACATGATCTGTGTGTTGTATAATTGCATGAAACTTTGAGGGCTAATCGGATCAGGTCACCATGGTTTGTAATATAAGTATGGCTACATGTTTTGTTCATTTGGGTAGTGTAAGCCCAAGTCTTGTAATATATTAATTTTACTACTTGTTTTTAAATGATTGTATGAAGCATGAACCACTTGATTGGGTACTCGAAAGTTGATAATATTGGTTTATCATTTTACTAGCGTGAGGACAATATATGCGTAAAAATCTCATAAGTTATTGGCATATGTTATTTCGGAAGGGCCGTTACAAATTCTTTTCATGGATCTTAAGTTGGCTTAAAGCATAGGCTATTACTTTACCATGTTGCATAAGCACACATCCCAAACCCACTCTAGAGGCGTCATAATATACACCAAAATCATTGGTACCTTTCGGTAAGGTCAACCTCGGAGCGGAAGTAAGTCTATATTTCAATTCTTGGAAGTTTTTCTCACAAGCCTCCGACCAAACAAACTTAGCCTTCTTTTGAGTCAAAGCCGTCAACGGAGAAGCAATGGAGGAAAAACCCTCAACAAACCTCCTATAGTAATCGGCCAAATCCAAAAACCTTCTAATATCGGTAGGAATTAGAGGTCTATGCCAACCTTTGACCGAGAAAGGCCTTAGCCAAAACTCACATTTACTAAACTTTTCATATAATTGGTGGTCTTTAAGGACTTGTAACACAATCCTCAAATTGTTCATGTGTTCATTTTTACTCCTCAAATAGATCAAAATATCATCAATAAACATGATCACAAACATATCAAGGTAATGTTTAAACATTCTATTCATTTAGTCTATGAATGTCGCCGGGGCATCTGTCCACCCAAATGACATAACCACAAATTCATAGTGACCATACCGGGTCCTAAAGGTCGTCTTGGGAATGTAAACCCCTCTCACCCTTAGTTGATGGTAACCCAAATGAAGATCTATTTTGGAGGAATAGTTAGCCTCTTGAAGTTGATCAAACAAGTCATCAATTCTTGGAAGGGGATACTTATTATTTATGGTCACTTTATTTAATTGGTGATAGTCAATACACATTATAAGGGAACCATCCTTCTTTCTAACAAACAATACCAAAACACCCCATGGAGAGATACTTGGTTGAATAAAACCCTTGTCTAGTAAATCCTTGAGTTGCTCCTTCAACTCTTTCAACTCGGCCGAAGACATTCTATAAGGAGGAATGGAGATAGGTTACGTATCCGGCAAAAGATCAATGCCAAAATCTATTTCCTGTTCGGGAGGAATGTCGGGCAAGTCATCGAGAAAGACTTCTGAAAATTCATTCAGCACAGGGACCGACTCTAGAGAAGGGGTTTCGAACTCAACATCCGTAACCCTAACAATGTGGTAAAGACACCCCTTGGAGATCATTTTCCTAGCTTTTAAACAAGAAACAAATTGACCTCTAGGGATAGAATCTCCCCCTTTCCACTCTAAAATGGACTCATTTGGAAATTGAAACTTTACTACCTGAGTCCTACAATCAATAGAGGTATAGAATGCATACAACCAATCCATACCCAAAATCACATCAAAATCTAACATATCTAACTCCACTAAATCCACCAAGGTAACTTTATGAGACAAAGAAATAGGACAACTCCTATAGACACTTTTTGCCACTACCGAGTCACCAATCGAGGTAGAAACCAAAAAAGGTTATATTAACACTTCGGGGAGTATTTCAAATTTCATGGCCACAAAAGGTGTCACAAAGGACAAAGTGGCACCGGGATCTAATAATACATATACATCAATAGAAAATACTTGTAACATATCGGTCACAACATTCGGGGAACTCTCTTGGTCATCTCGGGATTGAATAGCATAAAAGCGAGTTTTCTTAGGAGAATCGAAATTTGAACCGCTAGGAGGAGTTTGCTTATCTTCCCTCCCCTTGGCCGCAAGTGCTGGACAATTTTTCAATTGATGACTACCCTTACCACAACCATAGCAAACACCCATGCCGGCATGACATTTACCATTATGTTTCTTCCCGCACTTAGCACATGTAGGCCTCACCATAAAAGATCCACCACTATTGCCTCCATGAGGCTTAGGGTTAGACACCCTATCTTTGTTGACCCTTGGAGCACTAGAGGAGCCTTGGTTGGATTACTTTCTCTTGAACCTTGGTCTACCTTCACCCTTGGATTTACCCTTGGAAGAATTCCCATCATCAAACCTTGCCCTCTTTACCTCTCTATTCTTCCTAAGCCTCAACTCCCCCACTTGTTGAGCATATACCATTAGACGTGAGATATCCATCTTATCATGGATTATTGGCACATAGCATTCTTCTTCAATTGAATCGGATACACACGTTAAGAACCTACCCATTTCATCTCTCAGATTTGACACCAAAGATGGAGCATACTTGGACAATTGAGTGAATTTGAGTAAGTAGTCTTTCACACTCATGTTCCCTTGACGGAGGTTGATGGACTCTTCAACCTTAGCTTCCCTTAACTCTCGGGGAAAGTATCTAGCAAGAAATTCAGATTTGAACATTTCCCATTCTATGGGACTCGTTCCTACCATCCTATTGTCTTTCCATTGCTTATACCATATTTGAGCAACCCCCTTCAATTGATAAGGGGCCAATTCTGCTTTTTCTACCAAAGTAACTCACATGATGTCAAGTATCTTGTATACTTCTTCCACAAACTTATGAGGATGATCCCCTTTGGAACTATGAAACTCGAGGGGATTCATCCTAGCAAAGTCTCTAATCCTTGAAACTGTCGTATTCATATTTGGATTAGCCAGAACAACAACTTCCCTATTAGCTTGGGCCGCCATAGCTTGAGCTTTAGTTGTCACGGCTTGAGCTTGAGTCGTCATGGCTTGAGTCAACATTAGAAAAGCCGACCTAACTTTCACATCCATCATAGTCGGGGGATCCACCGGAGCTTGATTCCCTTGAAGAGGAACTTGATTACCTTGGGGAGGAACTCCCTCATTCACATTCTCTTCTTCCATCCTTTTTGCATTCTCCCTTCTTATATTCATATCCTATAGACACAAGAGAAGGGTTAGGAAAAGGACTTTATAGAGTTAAAACTCTAAGGCATGTCTAAAGAGTAGTGAAAGAAGTGAAATTGCCTAAACATCTTATAGCCTGTCATTCATAAATGTAGCACGCTTCATAATCATAAACAAGACTGTACTAAACGTCACTTATGAGACAACATCCTAGAATCATTATAAACCTATGCTCTGATTACCAAGTTTTTCACGACCCAAGGGTATCCCCTAGATGTAACACGACGTACTTGACCCCAAAGGGGTCTCATACAAGCCCTTAGCATATCATAGACATTAGTAATATAAATGATACGGAATTAAAACTTTTTTACAATCGAAGTTTTTTCATAAAACCAAAATAGAAGTTTAGACATTGTCTCCATAAGCCATCTAATACAATCGAGAATCAATAGGGTCACAACCCCTTTTACAATAAAGTCTCAAAGTAGAACATATGAAAGGAAACTAGAAAGAATAACTCTTGTCCTTGAACCATGAGGACTCACCAAAGCAAGAAGAGAATCAATCCAAGCTTTCGACCTAGAAGAAGCAACTTCAACAACCGGGACCTACACTTATTGTGAAAAATGTAGAAAATATGGGTTAGTATAAAATTGCACTAAATATGGAAGCCATGCACTAAAATCCTTAAATAATGCAAAAAGGGACATTTTAGTTGAAACCACTTTGCCATTTTTAAGAGTCATCATGCACAATAGAGCAAATACATAAGTCAAACCCATTCATAAGAAACCCTAAGTTATACTCATGCAATGCATAGACAAGATCCCATAATCCTATTTAATACCAAGTACCACTTTTAGGCCACAATAATCATACATATCATAACTTGTCCTCATCCATAGCCAATACTCATAAACAAGGAACCATTCATATTCATTAACTTATGACAAGGAAAGCCTCTCATAGCAACAATCCATATACATACATGCATAAATTTATATATCTTCATAGCATAAGAAAACCACACCATAACCCCTTCCTAAAGCCTACTTGTGCAATGCATAAGTGAAGTCCCACACCCCCACTCACACTCAGTAGAACTCTTTGAGAAGTCATAAGTATAGTTCATGTTCATGTTCTTGTCATATTCATATTCTTATCATGTAGGGAAATAGCCTTAACCGACATAAACTATGTGAGCTACATGGAATCCGGTGTCATGTCCCACACCAAATAGAGATGTCCTACCTGCCTAAGATAGAACTACATGTATTAGCTTTTAGGTAAATCCACTAGCTAAAGACCTATGTGGGTACATAGATATGGGATTGGGAGATTGCTACTAGAAACCCCAAACCTATTGTATTAACAGGGGAGCTTCCATCTCATGAGGTTACTTTAGATGACCCGGCCTATTATATTGATGGGAAGGCCTCTACCTCACATTCCATATCCACTCGGTGCTAAGCATAACTTTCCCAAATTTACATAATTAGTCTTCGATTGTATTTACATGTGTGAAGGAGTATCTTATCCTTCATTCAACACAACTCATAAAATAGCTCATGGATTCAATTAGGTGAGAATGAACTATCAACCTTAGAATCATCAATATGTGAGTAAACCATTCACATCATGTTCATAGTGTGTTCATGAGAATAGTCTTTCAATCAACACAACCATATCATCATAATCATAGACATAACATACATAGTCATGTGTAAGGGTATGGGGAGAATGATCTTTCAACAATACCACACTTACACAATAGTCATAGAATCTTCACTATCTAAGTGAATCATAAGTTCATACACAATTCTCTTAAACATATACAAACCCTCATAATTTGCCCTTCAAGGACCATGAATCACATTCAACCCAAACATCTAGAATTTCTAATTTAGACACTGATACTATCATGATTCAATAAACTAAATCAATCTAGACATAATCAATTGACATGCTTCTACGTTCAATCAACCCACATCATAATTCACAATTTCGCAATATAGGGGATTCACGATTTCTTGGGAGGATTTCATCATAAATCAACAATTAATCATCAATCCAACCATAATATATCATAATCAACCATAATCTATCATAAATCAACAATTGAAAACATTTTGGAAGAGAACCTAGATTGAAACCCTAACTTTTAGGGAAATTGAAAGCTTTAAAATCAAGTTTTGAAGGGACTCAATGGGTGAAAGCTAGCCATAGATGAAAAACCACCATACCTTGATTAAGAATCTTCAAATACTTTGAGGAAGAAGCCTTGAAATCACCAAATCCTAGCTCCAATTCTAGACTTCTTCTTCTTTGAGTTTTAGAAAGAGAAATATTGTGAGGAAGATGAACTTTTAGTTTGATTTGGGGGTTTGTGAATAATGACTTAGTCTAGGGGATTTTGACTTAAAAACAACTTATATATTACCCCTAAAAATACCCAAAACGACCTTACTTTAATTGGACTAAAATAGGAAAAGACTAAACTAGCCTTCATTAAGTGATCCCGTCCAGGTACCACGAGCCACCTTCACGAGTCGTGGTGAGGACCACGATCTGTGGTCCCCCTCGTAAAGGTTGGGGTAGTAGCTATGTAAATGAGGCATGAGGTTCACAAGCCCAAGGCATTCCCACGAGGGGCTTCACGAGCCGTGGTCCCTCTCGTGGTCCTTGAGGCAGTAACTAGGCTACTTTGTGCCATAAGCTCTCTTCCCAAGGCATCTTCACGAAGGGCTCCACGAGCCATCAAGACCACTGGCCGTGGTCCCTCTCATGAAGTTGAGGCAGTAGCTGGGCCATTTGGTGGCCAATCTACCATGGCCAAGGCAACTCCACGAGCCATCTTCATGAGCCATGGTGAGGACCACGATCCGTGGTCCCATTCGTGAAGTTGGGGCAGTGTGCTCTAAGCTAGGGGCAACCTTGGCCTTTGGCTTTGGCTTGCCCCCTTCGCCTTGGCACTTGCCCTTTGGCCTTGACTCTTATAGCCTCCATTTCAAGTCTAGATGGTCTACTAATCTATGGGGAGTCATTTTTTTTCATTTTTAACCCTTACGTTTAGGATCTAGTTTAACCTACTATTTTCTGGAGTGTTACAGTTTTCTACTTGTTTTAACTCTAAGGAAGCAAGATTACTATTTTACCTATGGAACTTTGGGGTTTTGGAAAGAAATACATTATCTTCAAAGTCCTAAGCATATGTGGATAAACTCTAGTGGACCGTAGACTGAATTATTGATTTTTACTTTTATTACATTTGTATTTGAGTTGAGGCGGGTTCTGTAGTTGTCTTGGGGGGTTCACGAGACAACCATCAAGATACTTCAAGAACTTCTTATGTACTAGCCACATGTGCATCACATCTCACTTTGTGATTGTTTGCCTATGATTGATTGGCTTGTATAGATGGGACCATTGTTGTCTTTTTTCCGTCGATAGTGGTTGTTTACCTTTAGCCTTGTATGAGTCTTCCTGTTAGAACTATTGTGCTTCTTATTTATAATATGATCTTTCTGAGCCCAGTCGTCCTATAATGTCTACTAGGTATCTCATGTTTTGGTACTCATACTACACTTCTGTATTTTATTTTTTTTAATTCTAACAAAAAAGCTTACAGAGAATGCCCTTAGAACCTAAAAAGACTAAATCTAAGACTCCCATTAGTTATAGTCATTAAGAGGTGTCGATGGTTGTAAAAAAATATAAATATAAGGCTACTAGGACTCTAGAACACATGACCTCCAGGACTTTTCACAACACCTTAATCATTAGACTAAGCCTTTAACTTGTGTCAAGAGGTGTCAATACTTATATATATATTTATTGAACCAAAATTTTACGCCTATATATAGTGTAATTTTCCAACGAAGGGGTGTCGCCTGACACCCTGTAACATCCGACAATTTGAAATAGCTATGAAGAAGCTTGAAATTGGAAGTAGCCATTTTTGGAAAAAAATACAGAATCTGGAAAATTTGGCTAAGTGTGGAAATCAGTGATTTTTGGCCAACTTTGAGCAGTCGTAACTCCTAGATCAGGATGAGTTAGGAGTAGTTCCAGTTATGGTTGCGACGCTTGTGGAATGATCTTTCCAACGCCACTGAGATTGCTCGATTTCGAGTTCGTATGAGCGAGTTATGACCATTGAAAGTTGGGCAGTTGGCAGGGAATCCGTCCGGAAATTTTAAGGGCATTTTGGTCTTTTCCCTAGCCATTTCTTTTGAGGTTATATTGTGTGTTAGGTTGATTTTGGATCATTTTATCCTATTTTAAAAGAGAAAGAGTTAGGGTTCTTGAGAGTGAAGAAGAGAAGAAGAGGAGAAGAAGAGGAGAAAGGAGATCAACAAGTTTCCGTCGTGGATTTTCATCGGGGGTGATCCCTATCAAGGTATGTGAGTTCTTTGTGTGGTTTGATCCTTTCCCCCACACACACCAAGCTCATTTTTTTTATGATTTTGAGAAAAGATTGGATTGGTGTTGAAGTTGTTGAAGTTGTTAGTTGTTGTTGATGTTGTTAGTTGTGTTGTTGAAGTTATTGTTGGTTGTGGGACATGATTGGGTTGTGTATTTGAGTTGTAATTTATTGTATGTGGAGAGATTGATGATCCTTAGTGTTTGGGGTTAAATCCATTGAAGTAAGGGTGGTTTAGAGTTGAAGAAAAGAGGGAGAAAAGTTGGGTTTTTTTTGGGAAAAGGACTGGTGCCTGGCAGAGTGGCTGCCAGCAGTCCCCTTTGAAGCTGAGGGCTGGTGCTGGCAGAGTGGCCAGCAATTCCGTTTGAAGTTGAGGGCTGGCGCCCCGTGCCTCTTAGAGCGCCAAGGACGCCAATCCTTCCCGTTACCTTAGTTCCCCATTTTATTTTATTTTTGTTCCTAGGTATTATACCTATGTTTCCTAGTTGTTTCCAACACTCCAAGGTACTTCTAAAAGTCAAGAACTCATCCGTAACATGTGAGCAAACACCTTGAATCCAAAATTCCAATTCAAGGAGAGTTAGTTAGAAGTCAATTGAAGTTAGAAGTTAAGAGTTAAGCTTAGAAGTTAAGCAAGTCAAGCTAGTTGTATAGTTGTTCAAGAGTTTTTATTGAACGTTTTAACTTTATTTTTAGACTCAAGTGTCAAGTCAAGCAAAGAGCTTAGAGTTTCAAGCTAAGTAAAGAGTCTCAAGTTTCAAGTTGAGTTCATTTTTCTCAAAGTTATTAGGGAACTATGTATTCCCAAAGAAGTTTTAAAGAAATGTCTTTACATTTAAACAAGGTTGGAAACTGAAATTTCCAAAGAACCTTCGGGATAGTTTTTTTTTGAGTAATTATCTCATGTCAGCAGGAAGAAATGTGTTTTAAAAACATAAGAGCCAGTACATTTTTTGAGAGTAGTATCGAGCACCGAATTGGGGGAGCGTTCAAAGAACCCACAGCCCCCATAGAACCATGTTAGCCACCATGGGTAGAAAAGGATCATACACTTTAGATGAATCCTTTTCATATTATACTAGTGGATCCATTAGGCAGTTCAGGTCTTATACCTTTGGCCGGGTATAGGATGCTCTGGCAGCGTGAGGTTGATCGCTGTATCATCACTTTAGCTCTTATGTGATGGTTGTCGGTTAGAGAAACTCCCACAGCAGTTATTGTATTTTTTATACACGGAAATTATTGTATTTTATATACATCAGTTCAATTGTATTTCTATATACATCTCAGGCTTATTGTATCCTTGTATACACACAGAGTTTATAACATGTTTTAAACAGTCTTTCTTTATATCACACTTGTTTTAAATTGTCTTATATTGAAAGAAGTCAGTCAGGTTGAGTTGAATTGAACAAGGTAAACTTTTCAGTTTCTTCCAATTTTCCTTCTAGCCTATGTTGCTTAGTTTTCCAGCTCGCATACTTGTACCTTCCATGTACTGATGCCAGTTGGCCTGCATCGTCTTATGATGCAGATACAGGTACCCCGGATCAGCATCCTGCACGTCGTTGATCCAGCTGAGCACTCCAGAGTCAGTGGTGAGCCTCCTTGCATTCCGGAGGACTCAATTATTTTGTGTTCTTAGTTTTTGTTTTATTAGGATGTTGCGGGGTCTGTCCCAACATCCATCTCAGTATTTAGAGGCTTCATAGACAGTCAGTCAGTTAATTTGGAGTCTCTTATGCATGTATATATTTAAATATCCTATTTTGAGACTCGAGATGCCTTGTTGGCAAATTACTTTCAGTTGAGTTGTTTTATAACCTTTCATTGCATTGAGTTATCCTGTTGAGTTAAGTTTCCGCTGAGTTAAGAAAGCTAGGCCAAGGGTTTGCTTAGGGGCCAGCGATGGTCTTCAAGTGCCGGTCACGTCCGGGGTGTAGGCTCGGGGCGTGACACACCCCTTCGGTATGGGTTGGTCCGCTATTTATTTATTTATTTATAACTCGACTAGTGGATATAGCTAGTTGGTCAAAAAAGAAAAAGAATTCAAAGTTATCATTGGGAGATGTAGGATTTTGTACCTGCTGATTCTCAAAATTGTACAGAAAGGAGACAGAGTTTGATATTGTTGAAGAGTTAATAGGGTAAACAAACAGATGCTCAAAGAAAATTATATGTCTAGAAACTTACAACTATCATGTAGAAGGATCATAACAAAAATAGCCCTTTTGAACATCATTATAACCCAGGAAAACACGCCTCACAACTTTAGCAAATAATTTATGACGTTTATGTCTAGGCAAATGGATAAACACACTGCCAAAAACTTTTAGATGAGAATAATCAGGGAGTTTACCAAAAAGAATGGAATATGGACTGTCATCTTTGTTAATGGTTATGTTGTGTCTATTTATTAATTAGAGGCAAAAGGGTCTAGTGGACTGTCGTACTTGTATAAGTTTGTATTCAAAATCCTTTTACTTAATCATTTGTCAACTGAACCTTTGAACTCCTCGAAACACTACATTTTAAACAAGTTTTTTGACTTCGTATCTATGTGTCAGACACAACCAAGAGGCGTATGATACACACACCTGAGGAGCGTGAAATTTGGTTAAAAGGGTCTAATAGCCACATTAGGATTTTATAAAGCCATCTTCTTCCCCATTTACATTTAACACCATTATTAGATAAATTTGAGCTTTTTCTTGCCTCTTTTTTGATCTTCTTCTCCAAATTTCTTCTCTATTTTTTTTTTCATCGTTATACTCCTCTTTTATTTTTATGCATTTCCAGTTAATTCTTTGCTTCATTTTTGTGGTTGCTCCTATTGTAGTTTTCTACATCATAATGAAGGTCTAATAAAAATCATGAAACATGTAATTGAAAGCATAACAAACAAAATTCCCAAAAAATTTCAACAAAATCAGTATAATTAGACTAAAAACCTAAAAATTAAACAAAGATATAAATAGAAGATGAAATCTAGACTAAACAACATACAAATACGAAAAAAAGTTACAAAATTTACATAGATAAATTGAAAATCGAACAAAACCAACAAAAAAACTCAAATAAGTTTGTGGGAATGAAGAAAAAAATGAGAACGAAAAAATTTGGGTATATATAGCCACACAGAGATACTGGTCTAGGCCGATGTTGACACACTATCCACTCAAGAGGTGAACCTCTCTTCTTCGACTTGAATGAAAATAGAGTCTGATTGCCTTGATTGAGCCATGATTTTTGCTGTTGATGTTTTTTCTTCAATGAAAAATGTAAAAGATGTTGAAAAAAATAAGTGTATGGAAGACGAGAGAGAAATGAAATGAGATTGTGGGGGAAAGTGGTGGGTTCGGTGGCAAAAGGCAAATAAAAATCAGAAATATATTAATCACATATAATAAAGAGGTCAAGATGACATGAAGTGGTATATATATACATGTGTCATTTTAAAATTATTTTTAAAATTACGTGTCAGATGTTTGTGCTACATGCACAACTAAAGGGTTTGCCTTAATTAGATAGAAGTTTGGATTGCTTCAACCTAAAATATTTTAGGAACATATGATGTATCAAGAAAAGCTAACGTGGTTTCCAGAAAATGCCTATTTCTTCTTTTCTACAACCCCATTTTTCTCAGGTATGTATGGACAAGAGTGTTGCAAGGTAATGCCTCTCTCTTTTGAAAAAATCTATGAGTTCAGACTTTATGTATTCCCCACTTGTCTATGAGTTCAGATTTCATGTATTCCCTACTTGAATCAGATCGAAAATTTTTAATTCACTTATTGAACTGAGTCTCAACATAGGTGACAAATTGTTGTATGATTTTAAGGACTTCACTTTTGTTTCTAAAAAAGAACACTCATGCATATCAAAAAAATATAATCAATAAACATGATAAATATTGATACCCCAATCTGGATGAAATATGGTGTAGGACCCCATACATCACTATGAATTAAATCAAAAGTAGAGTTGTATGAAGTAGTACTACAAGAAAAAGGTAATTTATGGCTTTTGGATTTAGCACAATTTTCACAAGGCAATTTTCATGAAAAAAAACCCATGAGTTCTTATTCAAATGAAGAAAATAGTGTAACATGGAATAAAGTTTTAGAACATGTGGATGCCCAAGACTATTATGCCACAAGTACCAAAATATATTTGAGTTAGTGATGTCTTCTTTTGTGGTAGACAAATAACATGTGTGGTGAGGTATTTCAGACATGAACAACTGGAACATTCTCCCAACTTTACGACTCTTGGCGATCATCTTCTTGTCTTCAGATTCCGAACAACACAATCAAGGAGTGTGGAAATAACAAGGAAATTTTGTTCCACCAATTTTTCAATGGAAATAAAATTAACAGTGAGTTTTGGGAAAAAAAAGAACATTAGTGATGCAAGATGATTTTCCAATCTTAGAGGCAGGTAATGTATCACCCTTGGCCATGAAAATTGGATTATTTTTTGATGGAGTTGATAAAAAGTGTAAATTATGAATATCTCCTATAATATAGTTAGAAGCAATCGAATCTATATGCAAACTTTTTGAATTCTTTCTTAAATTTTTATCAGGATAGACAACAGTGAGAGCACTGAAAATAGCCCCAGAAAGAGTAACTGCAACTAAATCTTTTATCATCTTTTGAAGTGCTTTCGGATCCAAAAAAGATAGTGGAGTTATCTCTGCTTAACTTACATAAGCTTCAGATGCTTGATAAGTTTTTTGCATGGTTTGACGCGTGTTTGGGTGTCGATTGCACTATAGAATTATATGGCCAGGCTTCTTACAATAATTGCATATATTTTTTTCTTGCAATGTGACGCAATATAACCATATTATTTGCACTCAAAGCATTGTGGTCCAGACTTTTGAAATAATCTCTGAGTATATGATTTATGGGTACCTTTTGATGTATACGTAGCTGCGTCAATTGTATACAATGAATCCATGGATGCCATGATATTGATGTACATCTCCTCACGAATGAATTCTCCAAAAACTACATCAATATTATCTGGAATAGTTTCTCTGTTAAGGATGTTACCTCTAATAGGCTCAAAGTCAAGTCTCAATTTCATGAGAAATTGGACAACTCGAGTCTTCTTTCTCTCCAACATAACTTCTTCGACGCCTGTGGTAGAAATATTTCTTCCAAAGCTTTGGTCTTATTCTGATCATTTGCCCTAAGTACCGACTAATAACTCTGAATATCTTTATCTCCTTGGTTGTATTCTGAAATAGTATGTTCTAACTCAAAATCACAAACATGATTATATTGAGAATATATCTTTTTGAGATGCTTCCACATCTCTGCTACCAAGTTGAACAGATGAAGACTGAGTGCAATATCTGCATGTACAGAATTGATGATCCACAAAATTACACAAGCATTGTTAGTGTGCCAAACTTGTTTTTCCTTGTTTTCATCTAACTCAGTTATTGATCCATCCAAGATTCCAAACAAGCTTTTCCCTTGAACAAAGATCCAAAAATGAAATTCCCACATCGAATAATTTTTTTCATCAAATTTGGTAGACAAAATGTCGTGATAATGTGACTCCATTAGAAAGACGAGAGACATCCAATGATAGAAATCAAACAATAATGAAGAACAAAAAGCATAATTTTTGGGAAAAAATTAAGCTCTTGATACCATGATAACAATTGATAAATCAGAAACCAAAAAGAATTGAAAAACATTATGTTTTTCTATCCTTTACAATTGATAAGCTATCCACTATTTATATGCAAAGATACATAACTATGAGCATGATTTTAGCACAATATCGTATCATATCTTGCACAATATAAATGGTGTGATTCTGTATAGTTAAAGTAGAATATTGTCTAGGATCTTTTAAAATCATATCAGATATTTAGAATCATATATATCTGATATGGTCAATAGTCTTAATCTTCTCAGGCTATTTTCTCAATTTTTAATAAGCATTGTATTTATGAGTGATTTATTGTGTACTAAATATATTAGAGGAGAGAACAATATTGTATTGTTGATGTGACATTGTAAAAAAATTAAAATTAGAGAGATTACGTATAAAAATTCTTATAAAAAAGGTATGAATAACGACAACGTTCTTGGTTTATGGATTCAGTCAGCTAAACTCCATCAAGCTCCTCAATCAATATCAACAAGCTGTCGTGACACAGTAATTACACTTTGTCACTATTTTATGAAGAAATCCTTACCAAGAGCTTATAGGAAACGCCCTTGGAATCTAAGAGAACTAAATCTAAGATCCACATTAGATTCCTACCAATATAAACATATACGGTGTCATTCAATTTTCAGCATTTACTTTCTGCATTATTAGAATTCTTATTTATTACACATATTATCGGTCTACATTACATCAAAAATATTTTTTAGAGGTAATTAATTAACGTCAATAGCTTAACTTAAATGCAGCTAAAAATGTATTTTTAGCGACAATTAACACTCTTTATATATTTAATAAAAATTTTAGCGACATTGATGACAATTCACTAATAGTGATTAATTAATTAATATGTATATTTATTGTCACTAAAAAATAATTATAGTGGTAGTGGATATAGTTAGTTGGTCAAAAAAGAAAAAAGAATTCAATTTACCCTCTTCGAATATTATACTGTGTATATAGAAAAAGTAAGTGATGATGAAAGATGGAGAGCCATGCATGCATGCAAAACTTTGATTAACATTTATCCCTTTATGGTGGTTAGTGATACATTTGAAGGATACAACTTTGGTCCTACAAAAAGTTATAGTACAAAGAAGCTTCATCGAACTTCGCATTAGGTATGATGAGTGCCTTGTCTTCACCTTCAATACTTAGCCCCTCGCCCGCGCCTAGTCTCTTTAAGTGCCTTAACTTTTCGCTCCCGCCTCTCTTGGCCACCATCTGTGACCTTTGCATCTTGCCAATTTAACTATTCACTGCAACCAATAAAGTTAAATCAGTTTGCACTACCATGCATGTGTGCTTTATTACTAGCTCCCATCAAAACAAAAAGAAAAAAGAAAAAAGCAACTTATTCTTTGATAAGAAGCTCTTGAAATTACACGGTCTTAAGCATGTCATAACATGTGTGCGACTATAAAAATTTCCCATTAAAGTTAAAATGAAGAGCAAACAATGTAATACACATTCCATCAGTTTAGGGTCTAATTACGTGTTTTTACTTTTGTTTTCGAAATTATCTTTCATACCATATTTACTTCACTAAATACATATATTTCATATACATGCAAGTCAAATTAAGTAAAATTTATTCCAGATACACTCTATCCAAATGTGATTCACGTTTATATGAGATTACACTATCTATTTCGCTCTCCTCTCTTTCTATGTATCTAAAATATACTTATTTGATATCCCAGATACATATATCTAATATCTTTTTTTTATAATTTTTTTATGTATCTAATATATTTGATATATGTATCTGATTTAAAATCTAAAGAAACGGTGTAACTTAAGTGGGAAGAAGGAAGGGTGGTAGTGTGTATTCCTCGGGGGAAAATAAAATGAGAAAAAGGTAAGAGTACACTTGGATCCGTATATATATGCTTAGAATTCTGTTTGGATGAGTACCGTCAGTGTAACGCTTGTTATAGTTGTGAGCGTCACGCTTAAAAGTTAAATCGTTACTAATGTAAAAATGATATTCTTTTTGGAACTAACTAAAATGAAAGTGTGCATATATATTGAAGCAGAGGAAGTAACAATTTATGAAATTACTTGCAAATTTAGATATGTTATAATATTTGTACAACTATAAAAACTTATCGTGAAAGGTAAAATGAAATTTGAATTAATTTCTTTTTTATATCTTACTAAATCCTACTCCATTTGTCCTGTATTAGTTGATCAATATACTAAAAATAATTGTCCTATATTAGTTGATCACTTTACTAAATCAAGAAAACATTAATTGATTTTTTTTTCATATTATTCTTGCAATTAGTTCTTTTTGAAAGTGTTCGCACTTGTTTGTAAAGTTCCAAAGAAGTTCTTAAGGGGTGAATTGGTAAAACTATCCTCTTATTTATGATTTCTTATTATGCATGTAAAAAGGAAAGTGATCAACTAATATGGGACGGAGGGAGGACTATAGTAGCAAGAAGGACTATATTCCGTTCGTTCAATATCAGTTGATCATTTTCCTTTTATGACACATATATTAAGAAATTATAAATAACAAAATAATCTTAGTAATTCACCCTTCTAAACAAATTTTAAAAATTTTACAAATAAATATAAACACTTTCAAAAAAATTAATCACAATAATAATATAAATAATTCTTTTAATAAGATGATCGACTAATATTCTTTCAAAGGGAATAAAATGACCAAAAAGGTGGGAGTGGTAAAAAGTATTTAGAGTTGGGTCCGTATTTATGCATAGAATTCCGTTTGGATGAGTAAAAAGCTTGTTATAGTTGTAAGAGCCACGCTTAGCCTAGGGAATATCGAATCCTAAATTATAAAAGTTGGATGCTCTATGTCTCTTTGTCTCATTCCTAAAGAGAAGCTTCCAAATATCCCTACTTGTTATCTTTAATTTTTTTTGCTCAAATAAAAGATAAAGAATATATTCTCAACCTACTATCAACTTCTTTACTTTTTTTTTTTATTCTACTTTGGTTTTCTTTGACTGGAAAATAACCAAGATCAAGCTACCCTCTTTCTGCTTTTATTGTTATACAATCATGAATAATTAGCCTAAAATGAAAGTTCCCAATAAAACGGTTAATCTCATGATGATCATTTTGCGGTACCAAAAAAATAATTATTGGGACCTTAAACTTTTTAAAAGTTACTAAAAGAGAAGAAAAAACAACTTAGGCTAACATAAGGTGGTACGTGTCTATGAGAAGGGTAATGATTAAACAAGGATTGAAGGGCTATTGACTTGACATATAATTTAAAATCAGTGATAGATATTTATGTGGCTAGAAAATTATTTTATTAAGGATAAAATAAATATTTTAAAGTTAAATTGTTATTTAATTTAGTATAAAAATGTATCATTCCAAAAAGGAAAGTAAATTATAAAAAGGGGAACAAATAGAGAGTACTATATATCTATAAATATTTGACTCTAAAATTAACATTGTATTCCTTCGTATACATATATAGGATTTGCAAAAATACAAAAATGAGAAATGATCAAGACGTGTGCCCACCAAATCTAGTGCATGCACTATATATGATATGAAATCCAACAAATTACATAGTATATGTGTAGATTGTTTAAAAAAATGATGGCGCCCTTCAATATTGTAATTAGGTAATTATAGAAAGGTATGCCCATATCACATGATACGTTATAGTAAAGCGAATTCATTGATATGCATGGTGACCAACAATTATTGTTTTTCCTAAGTATAATAGTAATAGTAATAGAAATACTACAATATATATTATAAACTCGATAAATTAGAAAAAAGTTCCAGTATAAAAAATTATCTAAGTTTTTACCCGAAAACAGAATTTCGTCCACCTTGAGCACTCAAACTCGAAACCTGGGCAGCTCTTCTTGGAGAAGGTCTCTCCAGCTTGGCGTCAAATTTCTTCTCATCTTGGAGCATTGGCTTAGATTCGTAGATATCAGACACCGAATCAATCTCAGGATTGCAACTCCTCTCCATCTGAATAATTTGATGATCGTCTTCATTATTAGAACCTAAACACGAATCTCCTCCACCTAAGTAAGTTAAATGATCATATATATAGTATGTTCTCTCTAACAGCTTAAATAAATCTCATAATCAGACAATTTCAATACATACCTAATTCATGTAGACGAAAATCGTCTGACCACATAAATGGACTCTTTCCATTGCTAGTATTGTAAGGGCTAGACCTTTTCTTTCCAAGAGACAAGTTATGATCGGTTGTAGTATTGCTTAAGTTCATGAATCCATCAAAGGACGATGATCGTTCACCCATGCTACTCTGAGCATGAAGATCGATGTGTTCTCCACATATGTTCAAATCTTGGAATGACGAGAAAGTTAGAGGAGGTGTTCCAAATTCTTTAAAGGCAGCTGAAATGTCTGGTATTAATCCTCCTTGATGATTTCCAATACCTTTAAAGGTTCTTGTTGGTAATGCCATGTTTTCTTCTCCACCCAATGTTTGACAAGCTTTTTCCAATATAGTTTGCATGTATTTTCCTTGTGCTTCAATCCTCAATTGAAGGTGTCTTTGTACCTGCACCATGCATGCACACATAATTAATTAAATTCCTAAGTTATAGTGATGATATACTCTGTCTGTCTCAATTTATGTGGTAGTACTCTTTATTTTTTTAGTCTATTTCAGAAAGAATGTTACCTTTTCATAATTAGGAATAATTGAACTTTAAAATTCTTCTTTTTAACTTTAATGAAATGATTTACAGTAATACAAAAATATACAAGGTTTGTTTTAGGCTACGAATTTCAAACAGTCTAATTGTGTCAAAATCAAACGATGTTTCATAAATTGAGATGAAGGGAGTAATGGTTGAACCTATTGATTAACTTTAAAATCGAAGATCCAACTCTTGTATCCGGTAATACTAGAGAATTATGAGTCCGACTTCAAATAGACACTTTTTGGACACCATAGACCAAAAGGAACGACCCTCTCTAAAAATACAGACCAAAACGGACACTTCACCCACAAATGAACAAACTGTCACAAATGAAGGTTAACTTCCGTCTATTTCACCTCAAAACAAATCACAAATATGTCACATGAATTAAGATGAAGTAATGATTGAACATATTAACTTTAAAATTCAAGATCTCCCTCTTATATCCGGTAATACTAGAAATTATATCACTTTGTTAAAAAAAAAAAAAAATTAAAAAAAAATAAAGAGAGAGATTGAAATGTATAATTACCTCCAACTGTTCATGCAGCCTTCTTTGCACCTCCATTTGCATCCTAATTCCATCAGATATGTGAAAGTTAATACTGACACTATTTCATGTATCACATATCATTACCCAATAAAATTAAATCAACACCCCATTGATGACAATAACTTGTAGAATCTCAAGTTCCTTGAAATCAGAATTTTCATTAATAATATTCAAAATTTAATATGTACATAAGAAAAGTAATTTTTAACCTATATATTTTCGCTACGCCACTAATTAAACCACCCAATCTAATAGAATTAAGCATTTATTAGAAGAATAAAAGAAAAAGAAGATCTCAATATTGTTAAAATTTCTACCTTTCATACTAGAGGATTTATATTAAAGTTTGATTCACATCACACCATCTCATATACCTCAAAAAGAATTTGAAACAAGAAAAGAAAAGAAAGGGACTAGTGTAAACACCCTTCAAAGAAACAATTCCTAATAATTATTAAAGTGAAAGCAAACTAAAGGAGCTATAGCAAGATGAAACTTAATTTATACTAAAGTTTAAAGGGAAATTAACAAGAAAAAATAACATACTCATTCATATTACGTCCGATCATTCCAGATGAAGATGCTGAATTTCTTTGCAATTCTAAACTTGTAGCTGCAGTTAATTAAACATATTAATACAAAAACACAAACACTAAGAACACGAAGAAGATGCTGAAGAAGAAGAAGAATCAGTACCTCGATCACCATCCTTCACTGAGTGATCATTAAATTCTTTGTGCGGTTGTTTTCCCAGTCTAAATTTCTACTCATAACAACAACAAAAAAAGAACAATTAGCTAAGCAAAACATATTCAAAAATAGATCTTGAATTAATCGCGAAGATCAAAATTAAACCTGAAGATGACTCTTGAGATGGTAAAGAGTTAAACCCTTAACACCCATAACTCTCATAATAGTCTTAGGTGTTGCCTCTACACAACCAAAAAGAAAGAAAACATATAAGTTTAAATTCTGAATCGACCTCTGGTGATCATATGAAAAGCTTACATATAGGGTTAGGTAGAGAACGTACTATCAGGTCCACCTAACTGAGTAACAGCATCAACGAAGCGTTCATGAAGCTCAACAGTCCAACGAAGACGAGGTTTTGGATCAGTGGTAAGGACGAGACCGGAATCACCTTGAACACACATGGGTCTATCATGAGAATTCATAGTAGAAGGTTTCTTGGCATGGAACATTCTCTCTCTTCTTTTTTTTTTTTTTAACTTTGATGTTATTTCTTCTTAACGGAATACTATGCTAAAGAGATTCAAGAACAAATGCGATATGCAAATAGAATAGGTCTGGTTTTAATTTGAAGAAGAGAACATGCACCTTTTAGAAAAAAAAAAAAAAAAAAAGTGGACAAACGCTTCAATTAAATAAAGATAAAGTCTATGTTGAGTAAAATTTGTATTTTACTTATTAATTTGTCTGTTCTATTTTATATGAGTTAGTTAACTTGACATGGAGTATAAGAAAAAAAAATAAGACTTTTGAAACTGGTGATATAAAATAAGTGTTAGATATTTGTGTGGGTAAAATGAGCATTTTAAAGATAAATTGTTACTCTCTATGTCTCACTTTATGTGACTTAGTTTCCATTTTAATCAGTCTAAAAAAAATGATACATTTCTATAGTTAGTAGCAATTTAACTTACCAGAAAAGATTGTGTTGGAGTAGTAAATACTCCTTCATCCTTAACCTAGAAGTTTCGGGTTTTAGTCTCCTTAGATACAGAGTCGCTCCTGTTAGGGACCACTTTACTCCCCAATGTGGGACTTTCCGGCGCGATATGGGTACTGGACATCGGGTGAGAAACAAAAAAAAACAATTTAACTTTAAAATATCTATTTTACCCTTAATGAAATGATTTCTAGCCACACAAGTACATCTATAACTTATTTTAGACTACAAGTTTCAAAAGTTTTTCTTTCTTTCTTAAACACTGTATCAAATCAAACTAACTCATATAAATTGGGGCGAATATAGTATTAATACATAAATATGTTATTTCTTTTTTTTAATTGACTAAAAAAAAAAATGAGTCCTATAAACTTGGAGAGTGGAGGTAGTAGATTTATAAGTATCTAGGGAAAAAAGTTGTAAATACTAACATGCAGCTCTACTTTAATTTGACAAAAGAAAATTAAAGTTCCCCTGGTGTAGATGTGGATGTGTATATAACTAGTTAATTACGGTATATATATATATTATTTTTTTTTTTTGCTTTATTAAAGAAAATTAAAGAGGGACTCGTATAACGTGAGGTGGTATAATTTATTATTAATACGATAGGAGTTAATTAGCATCTGGTCTGGGGTTGAATTTATACTTTTTTTATTTTTTTATTAAAGGGAAAAGAGACTAATAACGTGATGTAGTATAAATTAAGTATTATTATACTAATGCAATCATAACTAACTTTGCATTTATAGGGATTTGTATTGCTATGATTAAATATATTTAAGGTACTAATTCAGAATGTTAGTTGTTACCTCGTTGGTTAGTGGTACATTGGGAATTGAAATTAGTTATATTTACTCTGTTTTCATTTTATATGATGAAGTGTAATTTGATAAGAAGTTTTTTTTAAAAATGATATTCGTGTGGACATATAAATTATTTCATTTAGAATAAAATGAATATAAAATTAGTATTTTAAAATTAAATTATTATTACATATAGAATATATTAATTTTTTTTAAATAGATTAAAAATAAAAGTGAATCGTATAAATAAAAATGGACAAATAATTAATTTATATTACAAATCAAACCGACCAATATCTAGACAACTTCAAAGGTCAAAAGTTTTATGACCCAAAAAACGTTGAAAATATGAATTGTTTAGTGTTATCACTCGACAACCATTATTATTGAAAACTAATTTATAAATTGAAGAGAACTTTTTGAAACAAAAATCAGATATTCTCAACAGCCATTTCTATTAAAAACTAATTTATAAATTAATTTAAATGCTTTTTAACTGCGTAGCTTCTGAAAATTCGTTATATTTTTAGTTTAAGAGAATTGTTTCTGATAGATCGTCGAATGATTCAAAATTCTTGTGCCATATTACCAATGTTTTAATAGAGTACGGGTAGTTTATAGTTTTTTTCGATTGTCATTTCAAGTTCAGCTAAGTCTAATTAGAAGTTCCAAAATGAGTGAATTATTTTTTCTTTTCTTTGGGTACACTTAATTTGATATAAATATTAAGAAATGAAAAAAGATGTTTGAAATTTATGATCTAAATAAATCTTAAATATTTATGTGATTATGAATGATGTGATTATATATGATTTAAGAGTAAAACAAGAATTTTAAAATTAAATTCTTTCTAATTAAAAGAAAAATGACATTCTTTTAAAACGAACTAAAACAAACAGTGTGTTACGTAAATTATTAGAATAAAAGTATTTGAGGTAAAATGATTTTGGAACCAAAGTGTGATCGAGCACCCATGTCACTTTTAAGAAGAAAAAGTTAAATTAACCGCAGTGACCTTGAGTTCGATTTTACCTATTTTTACTGTGAAATATATATAAAGTGTTTTTTTTTTTTTAAAGAAAGAAAGAATAAATATCATAGATGTTAAAAGGAATTTAGAAAGTTATAGCATAGTTTCTTTGATATTTGTAGTAGATAATATAATTGTCTGGAATATTTTGAATCTAAATTGATTATCGCAACACAAATATTTCTTTTTATGATTATTCCTACGCAAATATAAATAATTTTATGTTATGAAAAATATATTTATAATATTAAATTTTTTGAAACATACCGTCCATGATCTTATAAATGTGTACATTTAGATTTTATAATTAATTAAATTAAATATTTTTAATTTGAAAAAAATATATCAATCATTTTTTACAATATTAATTACAAATATATGTTTATTGAATACATTAACATTTTTCAACGAAATAATATGTATCTTAGATATCAAATTTAATATTATTTGTAAATGCACATATCTATCAAATATTAATTTCTATTTTTTTGATAATTAATTTTCATTTTAAAATTTTATTTAACTATGTAATTACACTTATGTAATCAAACAATACACGTATAATTACACTGTAATTGCATACAAATAAACATGTCATCATACCAGACTATGTAATTACTATTACACCAATCCCAAATTCCAATTATCAAATGACTTTCCAAATAAATCGTCTTCAATATTTTTCAATTTCAATATTCTACATGACATATTTCATATGATAAAATTAAAAAATATTTTAATACATCATAATATAATCTTAAACTTATGATTAAAATTTACTTTCTTAATATCAAAGTAATACAATTGCACATACTTAGCACTGTCATCCTAAACACGCTAAAATATTTTATTTCAAACTTTTTCTTTTTTTTGTATTTTATTAGTATTAGTTATAAACAATTAAAAGTTTGATTTCGCCCTAATAATTGCGATGTACATATGTTAGTATATTTACTCTTGACAGTTATTTTTTTTCGAATCTTCTGTTCTGAATTTTATGCCGCATCGATATATTTTTAAACTACATTTTTATTCTTAATAAAACGAACTTCTGAGACTTACGTTTCAATCAAAGTCGCTACTCCGATCCCTCCGTTATATGTCCGTACTTATTCATCCGTTATATGTCGTACTTATTAAAAATAGATGTTCTTTAATATTTATTATATCACAAATTGCATCATTTTTCTTATTTTACCCTTAAAAGTTATTTGCCTTAGTTTGAAAGTATGATTTGACCACATAAGAAAACTAAGTGATTAATTTATGTTCATTGGACAATTCAGTTAATCAAAGTAAAATAATTTATGTTTATTTAATAAAAACTTGACTTCAAAAGAACACTTAATATGGATATAATGATAAACTTACTTAATATCATTAAAGACGTGAAATCTAAAATGATAACATATAAATAGTAACAGAAAGAGTAATATATTAACGCCTTGCCCCAAAATAGCCAAAACATACCCTTTCGCTCTTTGGATTTCTTAAAACATTGGTGTAAACCATATCGACCCATAGAGTATACAATATCTATATTAATGCTGTAAAGATTATTTATACTATTATCATAATTTAACTTTTATAACATGGTAATTATTATGTAGCTATTCTTATTTATAATTATTATTTTTATATAAGATAGCTGAATATTCAATCACACATGTTAACTACTCCCTTTGAATCACCTTAAGCGATTACAATAAAAATATTTAAAAAATTAAATTTTAAATTTTTCGTTTTTATTCTTATTGAAACTATTATAATCACATCAATAATCAATTAGTAGTATTTTAAATCATAAATATTAAATTTTATATTTAATTAAATAATTTCACATAAATTAAGATTCGATCACCGGGATCGGTACTTGGATTAATTGGTAATTAAGGTGGCTAACCAACAGAAATTCTAAAGCAGTTCCAGACTGTGCAGCTTTTCTTTCCAGGCATAAACTTCTTTTCTTCCCCTATACTATTTATATATATATATATATATAAGTTGTAGTAGTAATACTTTTCTTGGGAGTCTCAAAACTCTACACTCTCATAAGCTTTTGTGGAATAGAAGATTGTCGACTCTTTAACTCTATTTATTACCCTAGCTACCAACCTTTTGCATGCATGTTTATTCAAAACAACTAAATATAACTACTTACTTCCCATGCACTTTTAATCATTGAATATGTATTTAATAACCTCTTTAGTACTTTACATATCCACTCTACCTATAATCTATTTTAATTTTTACCTATACATTCACCACTTATTTCTAGCCCAACAAAGCTTAAATTTGTTATAATATACTAGTACCAACGTAAGTTTGTGGTATAGTGATGAGATGCTTCGGGTTTGAACATAGATTGGAAGAAAATTATGTTGAGAGCGCTACTCGCGAATAGGAGCCTAGCAGGCTCTGAACCCCGGAGGAAAAAAAAAAGTTATGTATACTAGTACTCCAATTTTATGCCCCAAAGATTCTTGAGTTAATAAATTCTCTTGAATTCCAAACAAGGGAATTACTTATAATTAACCCATGAAAGACAAAACTTGATTAATTATCCATATAGTTGTAAATTTTATAGATTAGCTAGCGCTTGATTATACAATCACACATTTTCAATATGGTCATGTAATTAATCACTATTAGAAATAAATTGTTTTTCTAATACTAAACTAGTAAAAAAATCCTCCTCTAAAATATGATTTTTCTATTCATTTCTCATCAAATCAGCTTATCGAAAAAATGCACGATGAAAAAAAATTATCACTGAGATTTCGTATAAAAAAATAACTTTATTTTTTTCTCACCTATTCCATCAAAAAATATATAAGAATAGCAAATGAATATTTTTCGGAGAGACAAAATAGTAATTTTTCAACCGTACATAAGTTCAAGTCTCATAGTAAGTTTGTAACTATTAATTAACCAAATATATTTCTACTTGATAAATAACTATATAATATCTTCTCTAACTATAATAAAAAATAAGTAACCAAATAAATAAGAATGAAAAATAATTAATTTGATATCTTTTTATCTCTACCACTTTCACTTTGTATTCCTCGTGGCCATGCAAACAAGTAACTATAAAATATCTAAAGAAGAAGGCCTCATATATTCAACCCCACCTCCCAAACGAATATATGCTTTCTTCTTTCACAATCAATTGAAAGATTCTATTCTTCAAATTAAATTTCTTTTTTCTCCAAATAAAATTATAAATCACTCATAATTGTTATTACTAATACTTAAAATGAATGCTATTCATGATTTTACAATCTTTTAAATTAATAAATGAGGAAAATATTTAAATATTAAAAAGGAAAAGGGGGATATGGATTCTTTACACTTTCATTTTATTTTGTTTCATGAATTAACTGTATTATTCTTGTTTTTTTCTTTTAAATCGGGTTTTTTTTTTTTTTTTTGGGGGGGGGGGGGGGGGGGGGGATTCATATTTAAATACATGTATATAATATATATCCAAAGCATTCAAAAGTTAAAACTCAACTTTTAGTGCTTGCTTATAGTCTGTCTGGAAAACTTATAGTATATATTTTATATTATATAGTATAGTAATAAAGAACTATGAATGATAATTAAAATAATAGTAAGAAATTAGAGGATAAAGGGATTGGATTTAGACAAACTTTCCGGGTGCAATATGTTTGCTTAGATTTCAAGCATCTTTATACTCCTTGAAGGAATTTATTCCCAAAAAATGAATATATTCTTCCTTCTCCACCCCCCAACCCCCTACCCCTCTTACCTTTCTTTATATGTTTGGAATTTTAGAAAGCTCTAGCTCCCTACTTACCTTTTTTTTTTCTCTATATGACTCTTCTTAGGTTGAGAGGTTCAAGGTTCTTAACCATATATTACTTACATCCATTCCAATGAATAAATATATTGCCTCCCAAATTGATCGTGAATCATATTTCTATCATGAATACAAATGTTTGAACTATTAAATTGATTTGTTGTAAAGAGTTAAATAGTATTATATATATGGAAAATGGTTTAAAATATTTTTGGACTATGGAAAAGGTATAAATATATTCTTCATTCGTGTATTTTGCTAAAAATATTTATGGTTATGCCCTTTGACTAACAGTCAATATACTGAATTTAATGTTGGTAAAGACTTTAATACTTTTGTTAATATTAGAACTGTCAAATTGGCTTAGTCCATGGGGCCGGTCCAACCCAACCCGTTATTGGGGTAGGGTTGGGATATGACTTTTCTAGCCCATTTAAAACTAGGGCTTATAAGCCCGACTCATATAAGCCTTTGGCTCTTGAGGCTTGATCAGGATCGGGCCGGGGTCGGCCCATGGGCCAAAATTATTTATTTAAAGGTAACTTACAGAAATTTTACTAGTGTATGAGATAATTACTTAGATGCACACTATGTTGCAATATTATGAATCTTACCAAATTTTGGTGTGTCCAGAAACATGTATCTCGGGATACATGAGTTCAAAATTAGGTGTAATTTGTTTTGGATACACTATCCATGCGAATTTGCTTGTATCTAGGATACATAGAAAAATCCTGCGCCCTTGCCTGCCTCTCATCTCGCTCGCCACTCTCTTATCTCACTACGTATCTGGGATATATCACACCAGATACATGTATCTCGCGTATTTAGTATCCTAGATATATGCTAATCACACTTGATTTTTTGCTAGTGTTATTGAAACAACACCACTATTTGCCATATTTGATTTGAAAATCTTCTCATTTTCTTGACGTTACAAAATTTTAAGTTTAAAAAGAAAAAAAAGATGGGCTAGCCCACCCCAACCTGCAGCCCTTCTAGGGTTGGGTTGGGTAGGGCATTTTCAGGCCCTTCCAAATGAAGGGCCGATCCGCCCCAACCCATAAAATTCCTTGACCCATGAGGCTTGGGCCGCTGGGGATGGGCTGACCTTTTTTTACAACTCTAGTTAATATGCATATTTATTGCAGCTAAAAACTGTTTTTGTTGTAGTGTATGTAGCGATGTACTTGACTACGAAGTGTTGGGCTACTCTTTCAGGCGCATTAGTTTTTTTTTTTTTTAAATAGATGTTTAGATCAAATTAAAAGGATAGTTTGATAATTTAACTTTTAAGTTAGGAGTCTCACGTTTTAATATAATAAAATTCAGGATAATGTCAAATCCAAATGATATTTTCCATTTACATTTATAATTCAGGAAATGCAATGTTCCTTCATGGAAGAGAAGCGTCGAAGTAGTCCAAAACATACATGCATCCACCTAAATATTTTGTTCAAAATTACAAAACTTCAATATTATTTATCTTGAACTTTTCCATGCAAGAAAAATGGATCAAAAACCTAATTTAGTCTTCATTTCATCTATTGATCAATAGTAAATGAATTGACATCCATCGAAACCTGTTCAAGTTAAGAGAAAACGATTGCATTCAGATGTGCATTCAGATTCAGATGTGTTAATCGAAAACAAATGAGGTCTTACTAGGATCGACGGTGACAAGTATAGCTGTCCCTCCAAAGTCACAAGTGCCACCAGCCATTTTAGTTCTTTGCCAATAGCTATTAAATGCATAAGATGCATGTGCAAATAAAGTATCAGGCTGATAACATGATCCATTGGGCTGAAGTTGATCACAATCTGCTCCAGATGCACAAGCATAATTCATAGCTTCTTGTATTATTGGATCTGGTACTGACGGCTTAGCCACACACCATAGAGCAATAGCATCTGCGATGTGTGGTGGAGGAGGCACTGCCGGTGGTGGATACACCACCGGCGGTAGGAAATACCCTGTTGGTGGGCTAATTGGGACATTATAACTTGGTGGATTAATTGGGACATACCTTGGTGGACTTGGTTCATAATAATAAGGTGGACTAAAAATAGGTTGTGTTGGGCTAGGAACATTTGTTGGAGGATTAGGTGAAACATATTGGGGTGTGTTGGGAATTATTATGGGAGGAAGAAATTGGGGTGGTGGGCTTGGGATTATAATTGGGCCATATGGTGGGCTTGAAGGTTGGTTTATAATTGGGCCATATGATGGGCTTGGAGGTTGGTTTATAATTGGGCCATATGATGGGCTTGTAGGTTGGTTTATAATTGGGCCATATGATGGGCTTGGAGGTTGGTTTATAATTGGGCCAGAATTGCCATTGGTTGGTGGTGGATTGACACAATAAGGTGTTGTTGGGGTATTTGGTATTGGAGGAAGAGAATCATAAGGTGGTAAATTGAAGGGAGAACCAACACCATAGGATGAACCAGCCATAGGTAAATACATGTCAAAATGTTTCAACCCGTTGATTTTGATAATTTCTTGTGAACTTTGTGACATTCCACTTAATTTTATAGCATCTGTTTCACATGTACAAGTGCAAAATAATAGAGTAAGTTGCATATAGAAGCACTAAGCTGGGATATACACAAGTCGATATTTAAACTTGTATAAGATAAGATGAATAAGTAGACCAGTGTCCTACGTGGCGTCTCACACGAATTGTCATGTAGGAGTAGGACATGTGTGTCTATTTGTTCAACTTTATATAAATTTATGTTTCTACTTATGCATGTCTAAAGTTGAAGACCATTAATGTCAGCTAATGTCAAATTAAAGAGCATATTTATGTGTTATCAGTCTTTGTAAGTCTACACAATATATTGCGTCAAGTGATCTAATTAATGTGAGAATACATATTACTGACGATTTTAAATTTTATGCATTGATGATAAAATATAGTACTAATTTGCATAATTATATCACTTATAAAGTAATTATAGATAAATCTCTTTACAAAGTAAAAGAGGTAGTTGTTCATCTAATTTATTATTGCTAGTGTAGCAAATTTTACAAGTCAACTGTATATAACTCATTACATCTTTATTATATCATGTTAAGTTATAAAAAAATACGCAAAAGATATATATCTTATATTCATTATTTTAGTGCGTATATATACTGAATGTGAACAACTGTTTCCTCTATACAGAGAGGATTATACTATACAAATGTAAAATAAATGTTTTTTTTTCAAATGTGATGATACAAATAATTGTTAAGGTTAATTTGTTTATTTTTCTTAAATTTTGTACCCAATCAAACACTTTCACAGAAGGAGTAATTGACTTTGTTGGTAAAGAGCAGAATGTACATACCAGTATATATGATGAAGAAAGCTCCAAGACACAAAAGAAGGCTTAAAACGTATAGCATATTGGAGTGACAATGAACTGATATATTCATGAATATTTCCGCTGGAGAAAATAAATATATTAATTATTATTTTTTTAAGGAGCGTATTAGATTCAAACGTGATAAGTTAAAAGTGAATAGAGAAAGTAATATATACTACTAATTAGTCTGGAAGATTAGATTCTTTGATTTCCTTGGGGGTTATGTGTGCTTGAAGAAACGCACAAACAATATATGAGGAAAGTGCAATGATATCATTATTCTAATTAGTGTATTATTTCTTCATTATTATTTTGTTAATTAGTTTCTCCACACGTGTGTATGTCAAGTCACACAGTAAATAATTTGTAAGTCACTGTTAATATTATTAAACTAAAAATTTAAAAATAATTATACACTAAATTAAGAAAAAAAATACAATTTATTTTTTGAATGATCAAAGTGATCTATCATATGGTGATTTGATTGATGATGTCAAGCTAATTAGTATAGTTTGAACTTACGAAGATGAATAATAGGCAAATTAATTAGATATACATATGATTCTTTTACTTTTTACTTTAATTTATGAGGTAGAAACATGTAATATCATAAAAATAATTTTTCGTGGTAATAATATGTATATTAATAAAGAGTGTTAAAATCTTACCGATATTAGTTAATTTTCACTGAATTTCATGTCGCTGTAGACTTTAGAAATATTTATGAAGAGTGTTAATTGTCTTTAAAAAAATATATTTAACTATAATTAAGCTATTGTCATTAAGTAATTGCCGCTAAAAATATTTTTTGTGTAATACTAACAAATTCTTCCTTATAAATTATATTTCAGTATATGTTTCTTTCGTCCATTTCAATTAGTAAGTGCTAAGGTAGTGATATACCAACTAGTAACAATAACTATTTAGCATTTTAAACATGTAAGCTATTTGTATATATGAAATTGTTATTTTTATTTTTGTTTGTTTATTTGACCTTTGCTTCAAAATTATCTTAATTTACTTCTTTAGATGAAACTTTTTTTTTAAAAAAAAAAAAATAAATTCATTATCTAAGCGATTTAAATAATTTTAGAAAAATTAGATGACAACATTATATTTAAGAGTTCCAAAAGATAAAAATAGTTTGCAAAATGTGTAATATTCTAGTCATCTTATTAAACAATTTGTGTTTTATTTCTATTTGAGACTTTCCAAAGATGCATATTTAAAAAATATTTATATCATAATATTAAGTGTAGTTTTTTCATATTACGGGGTGTAAGTGTTTGGTCTTAAGAATACAAGAACTGTATCGAAAATTGAGTTATATTCTAAGAATATTTTAGTGTAATTAATCATTTTTTTATGGTTCACATCCTCTAAAATATATTTCTTTTATTTTTAGGTCAATATTCTATTTTTATTGTAATCCAAAAGCATATCAAAGTGAATTGAATCAGAGAATATGATAAATATGATTTCATACCTCTTTCGATTTCACAAATAAAAATATCTCTGACTCTATAGTCTATCAAATGGACGCTTCACATTTTAAAAAATCATTTCTCTTTATCTCCTTTTTTATCGACTCATTAATGAGAAGGTTTCTTGAAATAACCCCATCAAAAATGAAATAAATTATTTAAATTAGTAAAAAGATTATTTAGATAATTTAAACTTCTAAGTTTAAGGTTTAACATAACATAGAGTCTACAACCATGTAATAGTTATCTAAATAGTAGAGTACGTCTACTTGTGTTATTTTCTTAGACATAAGTGATTACTATTTAATTATATGTCATTTTATAACAAAATATATATAGCATCAACATAAAAAGTCATATGTTTAAGCTAATTTGAAGATTTCAACAATAAGAAAAAGGCAATAAACAGACCATAATCTAAGTCACTTCAACACAAATATTATCATTTTTATGCAAATTAATTAGTGGCTTACTTGGCTACTGGGAGAGAATAGAGATGATGATCTTCTCAAGGCAAGAGGTTGCAACTTATTATTGAAGGAGAAACTAATTGCTCAATTTCACAACCTTTTAAGGCATTGATGCTTGCCTTGACATCCCAAAAGAAGGCCTGAAGTGTGACTTTCCTTTTGCTTCCTTTCTACTCAACTCATCTTTTTTTATTTTATATTGTGAATGAATATATAGGTGTGACTCTTAGTGAAGACGCACGTTTGATAGAGTATAAGAATTAAGCATGATGTGTTTGTTGGGATTCGTACGCACGTCTACTTTTTACTTCCAATAAGCCAAGAAATTAAGTTTTTAAAATGAGAAGACCATTACTGTAATTTAACATTTTTGGTAGGGGCGTTTGATAGTGTATATAACGTACTGAATAAAGAGTGTTATTGATGTAGGGATTAGTTATGGTAAAATTATTTCTTATCAATTGGTTGATTTGGTGTATTAAGGACAATTTTGTCTTCAACTATGTTTAGTATTCATATGTTAATAATCCTTATATTGTTAACACTATGATTTACTATGTGTTAATTATACACTCTATGATACTGAATATAATGTATATATAACTAATATATATATATATATATATATATATATATATATATATATATATATATATATATATATATATATATATATAATACATCCTACCAACTCCTTAAAAAATTCTAGCTTTTATTATAATATTAATAGATAGATTCATAGCTTACTACTACTTCTCTGTGTCAGGGTGTTTTTAGGACATCATCATGTTGAAGGTGCATATACACAATTGCCAAAATTAATATGGGATATATGCTTGCCTTGACATCCCAAAAGAAGACCCAAAGTTGGTCTTTTCTTTTGCTTGCTTTCTACTCAACAGCTCTCCCTATTATCTTTTTACATCTCAAAATTATATAGATCACAAAGCAAATACCCACTCCTTGGCCAAACCCAAAAGGGGAAAAAGGCAATATCATAATCCTTGCATGAAGACAATAAGCTACCCACAGGAAAAGACATAGTTGTAGTAATCATAAAAAAGCACTAAACTTGTGATCTAAACTGAAATAATGGATCAATCAAGAAAATAATCAAACTCAGACAATTCGGTGCATTAAACTTTTATTATGTGCGAAGTTTGAAAAAGGGTCGGATCATAAGCGTTTATTGTATGCAGCCTTATTAGGACCGTCTCAATCAGATTGAAGACCTAAAGCCAAATTTTATAGAGATGCCTTTATATATTTATTTTTCTTTTGTAGTTGATATATATAAATTGAAAAACAATAGCATACTGGGCAGGGGCGGACCTAGGTGGATCCTAGAGGATTCACCCGAACCACATCGTCAAAAAATTACATTGTATATATAACGTCAAATTCTGATTTTATGCGTATATATATTAAAATGAACCCTATGAAAACAAAGTGCAAGCTTGGCTCAATTGATAAGTTGTTCAAGAAATGCCTGTTGATCATGGGTTCAAATCCCAAGGATAACATGTTTTCCCCTATGAAAGCTTCTTTTTCATTATATTTTCCTTTTATTCAATTTCTTCTTTTTAATTTGTTTTTGTTTAAATTTATTAGACACATGCTTTTGATTTTTATTTTTTATTCTTTTTATATCTATTATTCATTTTGTTTCAACATAACTCTTTTTTTCATATGTTAACTTGAATAACTCTTTTAAAAAATGATGAATTATTTTAACTTGAAATTGAGATAGAAATATAATTTATCTTTAAAAAAAAAGGTAAATTAGATGTAATTTAACGATGAAACTTAAATATCGTCAACATCCTTTTAAGAATATTAATTTATAGAATTCATGAAATTTCTTTTATATTTTTAATTCTGTTTTAGAGATATGGAAACTAAACTTATTTGATTTATTCATTATTTGTCTTTTTTACAAATTATGACTAAACTAGTAAATTGAACTATATGAACTATAAAATTGATAATGCTATTTATTATCTTCTGAATATACATTATAATATTATTAACTCAATTCTTACACACTTTTAGAGAATCTTGACGATTTGTAATATGAGATTGATTGGATGCTAATTTAAAATTTTTAAAAGTGAAAAGTAAAATAAAACATTACAAAATAAAAGTATAAAAAGCACAAGAAATTTAAGAATGCTCGATGGAGCATGATAAAAGTAGAAAGAAATGCTTAATACGGTATGATAAAGTAAGTTAAATTTAGCATGATAAGGTAAATATCTTTCTTTCCCGTCTCGCACCCTTTTTCATCATTTAATTTTCACGTGTTTTAGGAATTAACTTATGTAAAACAGTCGATCCACTAAAATTATTATGAATATATCTTTGTCCTCGATATCTTTGATTAGTTTAGCTTTTACTTTTATGAACCAATGAAATATCTATGGTTCATGTACAAAGACCATACCGAGGGGCTACTACGCTCACCACGCACTTGCATTATCACCTAAACTTCTTCTTTATACTCTGAACCCCCTAAGCAAAAATCCTGGGCCCGCCACTAATACTCGGTGTAATCCTATAAGTGAGATTTGGAGGGTAGAATGTATTCTGACCTTATGAACTAAGAATGTAATCAATGCAATTTGTTAATGAAAAAATATACTATAAAATTAGAACAATAAAACCTGACTAATTGATAATTATATCGAAATAATATTGTGTTGAATTTGATAAGCTGGTATATAACGATATATTGAAATAATGTTTATTTATTGTCATGCTTGAAATTGGAAGAAGACACCAAATTTTCTTAGATTTTTTTGTAAATAGACAACAATAGATTTTGCATAATGCAAATTTGGTAGACTTCCGAATATTCAATAATAAGTGAATAAAATAGTGAAAGGAAATGAAAAATGTAAATATAGAAATAATAGTATGGGTTCATGTTGATTGGCAGGATATAAAGGAGACAACAAAATAGGTAGCCACGTAAAAAAATATACTACAATTACCTAAAAACTATTCCATTTCTCTTTTCAAATTTAACGATACATGAGATATTTTTTGGGCATGTGATCTTATCCTCGAGGGGAATATATAATGACAGAGTTAGTTTTCATTTCATTGTAGGTCAAATTTTGACCTGATTTTCGATTCAAATTTTTATGGCATTGATACGGGTATTGTTAGTCCCGTATTGCCGTGTAGTTTTTATTTTTGATAGTATGGTATTAGAGCTTTAAGTTCACCGATCGTACTTGTACAAAATCAAGTGTCTAGTAGAGTCTCACAAATCAGTACAATGAAGTATGTATACTATCATCTGGAGGCTATAGGGCATTCTTCGGAACACTTCACTTTTCTTGGCTACTTTTGGGCCCTTGTTGTATATTTTGGATCATTATATATATATATATATATATATATATATATATATATATATATATATATATATATATAATGAGTAGTAGGTAGATATAGTATATAAATATAATATAAAGTAATAAGTAGGTAGTATTATAATAATGGCTATATATTTTAGAAATCAAATATAATATGAATATAATATAATTTAGTAGTATGGGTAAAGTATGGCAATTAATGGCTAGTGGTTCCGTGTTTATGCTTTGTTTTGAATATTTTGTAAATCCTATTCAGTACTCCCTCTCTCATTTAGTTTAATCATGCTAATTTATGATTTAATTCCCTATTTTCCCCATGTTTTATTTTTATTTTTTAATTTTTATTTTTATTTTTTATATTACTCCGTTCATCTCTTCTTCTTAACCTGTGTTCTTAACAACTTCATCTTTAACCACACCCCAGATATAAAAATTGGCAACAAATTCGTCCTTTCGTCAAGCGGACTATATAAAAGCCAAGAATCCTAGGAATTTACAGGTTAATCCATAGTCGTTATTAAGAGGTTAAGAAGCTAACCATATACTAAGAGTAATATTTTAACACATGTACAACAATTTATATCAAACTAACAACTTCATAAAAAGATAAACTATTTTTTGGGGGAATTTAGAGAAGTAAACACCGTAAAACTTACATGATAAACGGAGAGAGGTTTCCCTTTCGGGAACCCCGAAGAGCTTTCTTGAAAACTTAAAAATTTAAACACACAAACACTTTTATTATTATTTCACAATACTTTAATATACAAGGGAGAATTTTTGGTACATAGGGGAGTATGGAAGGATGATGGAGGAAGTCTGGGTGGAGTATGACAACTAACTTTCTTTCACTCTATTTCGTTCTCTCTACTTTTTCCACTCTCCGCTTCTGCCTTCTTATATAGGTAGATAAAACTGACTCCACTGTCCTAAACTTGCTACGTGGCCTTCATTCTTAATGGCCGACAACTTGATAAGATTCCTTTAATAATGCAAGTCGGGTACTCATTGGGCCCCATCGTCACATACATCATTAAGTTCATCTTGTTGGACTTATATTACAGACTGACACAGTTATTGGAGGCGTGTTATGTCAACAGTTTTTTCCTTTTTTGGAGGGTATTGATAAAGTGACATCACACTCTTTTTTACAGGACACATAGTGGGCATCCCCACCTACTAAGAAATATTACAAGACACGTAGTGGGCATCCCCACCTAATATTTTTGACTCCTGTATACTTAATTAATATCTTGCCATTCTTGTTTTTTGTCTTTTTTATCCCATACCTTCTTTGCCTTTTTATAATTTTTCTTTGTGACTTGGCTTGATTCCGTTGAAATTTTTTGCCATTGAAATTTTTGCCATCTTATCTCTTTTTGCTTTCATCTTATCTTCCTCTTTGTTTTTTTATTGTATTTTTGTTTTTTGTCTAAGTCTTGAAAATTAATTAAGTGTCTAAATTGTGTTATGTAATAGTATCAAAACTCATGCCTGAATCATTGTCTTCATAAGGATCTTGAGAGTCTTGAATATTATTTATCTGTTCTTCGTTTGATAATGAAGCACTGTGAATATCGTCTTCTGATCCATTACTTGGACTAGGAATGTCTTTAATAATATGTTTGTCTTGGAAATTTTTTTCTAAAGTTTGCTTGATTATTTTTTCTAATTTTTCATTTTTTTTCTTTTTTAAAGCATCATTTTTTCTTAGAGAGTCTTTTTCAAAATATCTAGGTAATCTCCTTCGTGAGGAAGTCGACCCCTATTCTTCACTTTTTGGCAAAGTGACAGCCTTTAACAGATTTGATAAGTCTTTACCAGTCACCATTTGAATCGGACTGGCTATATCATGCTCCGATACAGTAGAGTTCTTAGCATTCAGAGGGGAATGCACACCCGTCTCATCCTTTTTTAAAGGAGATGGAGAACTTAATTATTGCGTCTGAGTACTGTCAGTTCTTGGAACATATTTATTATGAAAAGTCTCGAGCTGTTTCATAAGTCTCATATTTTCCTGAATAAGGATTTCGTTTTTTGTATTGAGTCTTTTAAAACCTTCGATCATTGATGAACAGTGATCACAAAATATTATTTTGTCTGAGTCTTTTTGGATATTGTATTGGGGTATTTGGTTTGGGCTTTGTCTGAAAGCTGGTGAAATGTAATAATTAGGCCCAAGTATTCCTCTCGCATAATCTAAAGCTTCGGTGAAATTATTAAAGCCTTTAAAAAGTGGGTTTTAATCCCATTTATAGAATCAACTACTTCTATCCAAGTTTGAAAAACACCTTTAGTCTTGCCATGTATAACTACATAATATTTAAATTTATTATCTCTATTTTTATCTGAAAAATATTGACATAAAGCATTAGAATCTGCTATAAAATATTTAGTATCTTGTTTATTATAGGCTATCCATAAATTGTCTATCAAACATTGTTGACTTTTGTCTAAATTACAGTTTGAATTTACTCTAAATGATAAATTGCACTTAGGGTATGAAATTAAATTATACTTACCAAAATAAATTATCTCCATTAAGTTGTTTGTGGTACTTAATGGTCTGAAATTTTGTCTTCCTAATAATGTCTAAGCATAAGTGTCTGGCTGGGCTATGCCCTTGCCTATGTCTGCTGGCTGTTAGCCAGTTGGTCTCATGCTTGGTCTCATACTGAAATAAAAATTAGTTAGTTTTTAATTGTAGTCTACTTAGTTTATCTGCTAAATCATTATCTTTTCCTTTAACATATTCAAAAATAATATTATTATATATAGATATTATATCTATAAAATCTAACCATCTTCTTTTACTACAGGCTTTACTATTTATTTTTTCGTGAAATTTTACTATTGTTTCACAATCTGTTCTAACTAATACTTCCTGTTTATTTAAGATGTATAGTTTAAAACTATTTAATCCATATATCACTGCTAATACTTCGGCATCTATGTTACTCATATTACCTTTTTCTTTGTATTATCCACTTTGGTAGGCACATATTTTTTCTTCATTTTTTGGACTATATTTATTAGGTCTAGATTTTATGATGGCACCCCATCCTAATTTACTTCCGTCTATTTGGACTATTAGGTAATCTGATTCTAAAGATATTTGTAAGTCTAGTATATTTTTAACTTTTTCTTTTATTTGTTGGACTAATTTTATGTCTTCTATGTTTAAGTGTTTTTGGCCCTTACTACCAGTCTTAGCATACAATGGTCCTACTATTTTTCCTAAATCTTGAATGAAGTTTCTTGCATAATTTACTAAACCTAGGAATTTTTGTAATTCTTTTGTATTGTCTAACTTATCTGGCATCTCTAATACTTTTTTATCTATATGTGGTTGTAATTTTACCTTTCCTTCACCTAAAGTTATTCCTAAGAAATTTATATGTGTTTTGCATAATTTCATTTTCTTCTTACTAATTATTATTCCGTATTTTAAAAATAATCTAAATGTTGTCTGTAGTTGTCCTAGATGTTCTTGTATATCTTTACTAAATACTAAGATATCATTTACGTATACTAGTACAAAATTTTTATAGTCTCCGAACATATCATCCATTTTTCTTTGGAATATAGGCGGAGCTGTCTTTAAATCGAAAGGCATAGCAAGCCATTCAAAATGACCTTTGGGACAAGTAAAAGCAGTCCATTCTATACTTTCTGGGTGCATTTTGACTTGCCAATATCCTGATTTACAGTCAAATTTACTAAAAATCTTTTTTCCTTGTATTCTATTAATTAATTCATTCTTATCTGGTAATTTATATGCATCTGTTCTAGTATTATCATTTAACCTTTTAAAATTTATTACCATGCGAGCTTTTCCTCGTATTTGTTCGCTATGGTTTCTTACCATAAAGGCTGCTGATCTATGTCTAGATTTAGATCTTCTTATTACTTCTAAATTTAATAACTCTTTAATTTGTTTAGCAAATTCCTCCGTATCTTCATTATTAGCTTCTATCATCGCAGTTTTTATAGTATATTCTGGATTTATTATATCTAATTTACACATAATTTTATTACTTTCCCAATGTATTAAGGGTTTTTCTCATATTATTTCCATTTCGTCTAATATTGCTACTATATTTTCTAAGTTTTTAGGATTTTTTATTTTTCCTATAGTATTTATTCCTTTTTGAAAATTGTAAAATTCTGTTTCTATATTTATTAAAGTATAATCTTTTTCTATGTCTTCTAGGTATATATTGTCTAAATAATTTTCTTCTTGTTTTTCTTCATATAGGTTGTTTGAACAACAACTGCCATTATTGTTACAGTCGTCACAACATGGAGTTGTATTTTTTATTTTATTGTCTTTATTTAATTCCTTCGTTGGAATTTTTCTAGTTTGTACCGGGGTATATGTTGTATCCCTAAACATCATTATTCCATCTCTGGAAATTAAACAACTTCCGTTATTTTGTATAAGGAAATGTAAACCTAAGACTAAGTTAGTTTTAATATTAAGATCTCTTACTAATATCTTATGCATATTATATGTAGGCTTATAAAATTCACTACATGTATTTATAAAGCTTATCTGCGCTTTTTCTATGTATTGGTCATATAGATTATAAGTTCCATCCATTTGTATTGCTTGTATAGGTTCTTTAAAATTTTTTAGAGTTGATAATAAATTATTTGGCAGTATCTTTTTATTTAGGATGCAACAAGTACAACCTGTGTCTACTAATGCTAATGTTTCTATTTCCACTTCTTTTATTTTTATTCTTACTAATATTTTTATTGTTCCAAACTTTTTATCTTCACTACATATAAAACCAGTATTTTCTTCTTCATTCATTAATTCACTTTCTATTTGATCTAAATGTATTGTACCTTGTGATTGTGTATTATCCTCGTCTATTTTATCTTTTCCCTTTTCTAATCTAGTTATTCTTTGTTCTAAGTCATTTATTCTTGTTTCTAGAGTTATTAGTCTTAGATTAGTAGCTTGGTCTTTTATATAGACTTGTTCTTCATTTTTATTTACTTTTTGTTTTAACTTACTTTCTATACAACTAATACAAGCTTCCATATAGCAAATACCAGGAGCTTTAGGAAGAGAAATAGAAGAAAGATGGTATAAAAGAGAAAGAGTGGTACAAAGCCCCACACTCTCATGGCCTATAGGACAAAAAATAAATCACATAATGGAAATATATATATATATATATATATATATATATATATATATATATATATGCTATGGCCCTATAGTGTGTCTATTTTGCTTCCGCATAGTTATATATATATATATATATATATATATGCTATGGCCCTATAGCGTGTCTATTTTGTTTCCGCATAGTTATATTCGTTTAGTTTATCAACTTGTTGTTAGGTTTTGACTTGCCTACTAGGGGTTAATGGTAGACTTCATCATGATCCGATATCGAATTGTGGCACCAGACCACCTGAATTTATACTCTACAAACAACATCTAATAACTACTAATACTCTAGATAAATTGAAGTCCTTCAAAATCAAGAAGGTCTCACCAAAGCTGGATGAAAGTGAGATCCCTGTGATGCATGTGTACATGGCTGATCCTGATTACCTTAATCTGCATCATCTAAATATGAACATCGAATGATGTATATATATGAAATGTACGATATGCAATATAGTTGAATGAAATAACTAGCTAAAACTGAACACACCAAGCTGAACGAATAACTCTGAAGATAGGTTGAATTAAAGTCAACTAAATAGTATAAATAAGATTATTCTACTGAAAAGTTGGGACATGTTCTAAGAGCCCGTTTGGATTGACTTATTACTTTTGCTTTATAAGTTATATTATCTAAAGACTACATAAGTGTTTAAAATTCATTTTAACTTAAAAGCACCTAAAATAAGTCAATTCAAATAGACTCCAAAACTGATAACTGAAACAAGATATCTAAATATCTGAAATAGAGAAGAGAAAAATGTAAAATAGTATGCAAGTTACTTTAAAATACTTTCATCTTCTAATAATATAAAATTGTTTCTATAACATGTCTAACACTGTAAATATGAGAAATCATCATTTCTATGAATGCATGCATAAGTAATTACATCAGTTCAAATTGTAAAAAATATAGAGATATAATCTTGAAGTGGGAGTTTCTTACATTTGACAACACCACGTGAGCTCCTGATGTCCAACTTGTAATAATCTCAATTGGGAGAGTTGCCTTATACCTTATCAGAATATAGATAATTATATCTGATGTAGATCCTACCTTATCAACTAGCGGTGTACTCAAATCCCACGATGGCACATAGTTATGAGATTTGGTTTTCTGAACTCACATCCTCTCGATGCTAAATAATTCTCTCAAATTAATCTATATATACTAATATACTCATAACTGTATAAATTATTTATGTGTCTGAATCAAGTATAAGACTTCGTAAAGTTGTAGTACTACTCGTGAGTCTATGCTCATAACTATTTGAAATATATTGATATTTTGAGTTTTGATGGTAAAAATCATTTTCTTTGAAAATCATATCTATGTTTGCAACAAATAATTGTAAAAAGTTGTAAGGAATTTTGCAAGTGCCTAAGCTTTTTTAAAAATATAATCTACGAAATAAATTTCATGAAAATATACTATACTTTTAAAAACAATGCATCATATGATATACTATGACGAGGTTTTTAAATAATTTTAGCTAAGAAGGGTCCATGTGATAGAATAAACATGAACCATCACTCATGAAGAATCATCACTGAATATGAAATAGAGCAATTTCAATGATAAGAATTTAACAATAAGAAGTTCGAATTAGAGGGAATTTGAAATCATAAACTTTCAGGGTAAAAATTCTATTTTTGATCTTACTAACTGAAATTATAGATGTAGGATATAATGGCAAACTAGATGTAGCCTTTGAAGACAACAAATTGGAAGGAAAAACTCTTGATGGACTTGTTTGAACAAAACCTTATGTGCTTGACTTGTTTTAAATAATTAAACTTGCTCTTGACTTGGGTTAGAGAGAAAATGAGAGAATTGACTTAGGATGTGATAGTTATACTTTTTGAAAGTCAAAACGTAGTGGGGTTGGATAATAGGGTTAAGATGAAAAACCCCTTAGAAACACATTTGAAAAGTCTGAAAACAATGACTACGGGTCACTATACGACTAGTACTCTGATACCACAAGTCGTGGTTTTAATCGTAGTATCTAGGAGTACAAAATTTATACTAGAGAATATCTACTAAAATGATCATAACTTTTTACTTCAGACTCAGAATTTATGAACGGTCAGTGATGTTGTAAAGTAGGCTCAAAGATATTTAATTTGGTGGGAATGAGACACATAGCTCTTCATATTCTAAGATATATTCTCGTTTGGAATCGACTCTTGCATGATCTTATGCAAAAACTAAATCGGTAGGGAAGCTTCAAACTCGACTTAGTGCTAGAGGTTCCTTCTAACCTTAGTTCTCATCCAATACACTTTCCACACTTAGGAACATGTGAAGAATGGTTCGGGTCTTAGCTTAGAATTTGTGGTGTATTACAATGAGAGATCAATGATGTCAACTGTTCTCTTCAGGAACAACACTAGAAAGCAGGGTGATTAAATTAAGGGTGACGAAAAAGTTTCAAAATTTAAAAAAGTGTCTAGGAGATGCTTCATGACAAGACCCTTGTGTAAATGGTATCCCATAGAATTTTTCTTTTACAGAAAACAGGGAGAATGTGTTGAGTGCAATCCTGATATTCTTTCAATCAGGCTGAATAGTGGTACTTTTGTTACATTGGAACCCAAACTACAGCCCCTAACTGGTCCAAATTATTTGTCTGTGCTAGTTGAATTCAAGATTATCTTTTGTGTCGGTCATACAGATTCAAGATCAAGCTCAAATGCCTTTGAGTTTATTTCATTTACTTCCGGAAAGAAGAATCAGAGGATTCATACAGATTGTAATATTCACTATATTGAAATAAAATACTACGACTGTTGCAGTATTTTCTAGTCTTGATTCTTGAAGCGAGTTTCATTCAAATTAGTCATCAATAACAAATTCAATTCAGATTGAATGGTCTACACTGAGACAAAAAGTAAACATAGAAACAGCTGAAATGAGAAAAGAAGTAAAGAGGAGACAATAGAGGAAACAGGCCTCAGAAGATAAAGGTGAAGGACACATCAAAATACTATGTTAATTTGATGTTATTTGATGACAGTCTTGTGTTCTAGTTTGTGAGTGATGTCGAAGTCTATATGAACGAAAGCTCGTTCAACTTCAACAAGTTGCTCCAGCTTTTCCTGCAGTGTTTCACCAATATTATGTGCCTGGTTCAGAAACATATCCTCTGGCAGTACTATATCAACCTCCACAAAATATTGTGTCCCAAAAGTATAAGCTCTAACTGTGTCAATATGTTTGATCCTTTCGTGGTGATTCCATACTAGATATGTTAACTTTGCAAGAAAATCTGGTGGAGCTGTTCTTCCAATAAGTGCCCACACGTTTTCCAGCACCGTCCTTGCCCACGTGCTCATCGTGTAAAGTGCTATCTGAAAACACATAACAAAGATTAATCAACACATATTGCTTTTAGTCCACAAGGATGATGAAAACATCTCAGTTACAACAACAGACAATGTATACAAATTAAAGAGCTATATAAGCTGTTATTATGAACTCACAATGATAGCTCCAGTAGGATCAATCCACCAGTAGAAGTGGATGGCTAAGACTGCTGTCGCTAATCCGATTGAGTTGGTAATTACATCAAAGAAATGGTCTTGAGCATAGGCCCTTACAATTTCATTTTTGAATCTTCGGCAGTAGATCATAAGCAGAAACTTTATCACAGTAACAGAAACCATAATTCCAATCATCCATTTTTCTTTCTCAGGGTCCCTATCAGGATGAGACTGATTTTGAAGCATAGAACCAGAAAACAAATCGATGTTAGTTGTACGCCATATAGCAATCCACTACTAATATTGCGGTAAATCAGAACTCAGTCCTATAATACGAAATGTATTATCACGATACAGATGATAATTAGAACCAAGTTACATACCTTAGTTACGAGTTGTCTACCAGATTCGAACAATATTTGTAGTCCTAGAGTCGCCATTATGGATGCAAACACAACTAGACCCTGAAAATAGTGCAGCAGATGAGTTCAAACATCCCATCATGCTAGACACATCCTGTGTGATTCATGTTAATGTATATAATGATGCATCAAGCAATATATATATATATATAGGAAATGAAAAGCAGAAGGAATGCATTTATCAAATTGTCACGGAAAAATGGACATTAGGCCTAACTCAACCCTAAAAGATAATCATGAGGTGCCGGTTGCTCAAGACAATATAACGAGACAACAGATAATTCCCTAAACCAATGCAGGACAATCCAACATATATCTCAGAATGTTGCAGTGCTGTTAACAAGCTTACCACTGGCTGCATTCTCTTCTTTCCAATTGGATAGCGGTACTGGTTCGGGGATTTCATTGCATTAGAAGTGAACCACAGAATAAATCCAGATAAGAGATCTAATAGGGAGTCCAGGGTTGATGAAATAACAGCCAGCGATCTGCTGTCAATAGACGCGTATACTTTAGCAATGAAAAGAACCATATTTGCTATGTTTGACGCATGAATCGCTATCCTTTCACCCTTAGCTAGTTGCTTCAATTCATCCTGGCAAACATTATTGGTAGATAGGAAAAATAGTGATGATTAATTTGATAAGTACCTGCCATTTCTGGCAAATGTGCAAGAGACTAACCTCAGTAAGATTTCCAGGTAAATAACCACATTCATTAATTGTGTCCATCTCATTGAATCCTTCAAGCAGTCTTTCTTGCTTTTTGTAGTATTCAACAACTTTTCTCTGATTCCCTGTACATGATAAACAGATTCCATGAAGTAGTCACCCAAGATTTTTTTAAAAAAAGAAAGTGAAAAAATGACAATGGGAACTTTGATCATCAAACACACTGAGTTTGGCTATCTGAAATCAGCTATTTTAACTTTTAAGTAATACTAGTAGTCGAAGTATTACTCTTGGAGTTGCTTGTTCTGCAATTTCTATTACTATTTATTGTTCCATTTACTTCGGTATTATTATATTGTAGTTACTATTCCTGATTATTTTTTCCAGAATGCTTTGTCGTGCTATCTTTAATATTTTGTTGTGACTTTTTCACTTATGTTATTTCCTTTCCCCAACTGCTTTGATATACTCGTCCTTTGAGTTGAGGTCTATCAGAAACAATCCTTCTATCTCCCAAGGTAGGAGGAGTAAAGTATGTATACACGTTACCCTCCCTAGACCTCACTCGTGATTACATTGAGTATGTTATTGTGGTTGAAAGATAAGTTTCAGACCTATTAGCCTCAACAAGCAGAGGATCTAGTCATGGAACATTTCAAGTAGGAGCAAATTTGAGTCCAATAGAGTTGGATTTTGTTGCCTGCTTTGCAGATCACAATTCACAAATAAATCCTCAACCTCTAGAGATCCGATGTATTCTTAACTATTAACAGAGAAAATATGGAAGGAACTCAAAATCTAGAGCTGCAAGTCAAAAAAATCTCTAACAAAACAGAACACATTAGCTTTTCTAGGCAAGGAAAATATGGTTTAGTCAGGAAAAATAGCAACAGACAAGGAAAAAGGCTCAAATATATCATCGAACTTTGAGAAAAAAATTCATTTTTTCCATATGTTAAAAGTTTGATTCATCTACCATCTCCGTTTGAGAAAAGACTTATATATATCATTGTATGTTAAGTTATTTCCAGTGTGTTACATAGTTAACATCAGCTGAGCACAAGAGGAAATATTTGAGAACTGCAACTATCAATAAATTAATGTAATTGTCAACACAAAGAGCAGGTAGAACATTAATATAATAACTATAATACTCAACAGGCATTTTATGTGAGATGATTCATGAGTACAAAAGTCAAATTATCTAATTTTTGGTATGAATTCAAATATAACATTTTTGAAATGAAATTTACATATGAAGAAAATATTACATAAGTCATAATAATTAGTCATTCAAATTTTTTTTTTTTAGTTTCTCTTAATGACATGTCACAACATATTTGAAAAATTTGTAAGAGTACTTTTTGATATATATCAAAGTGTGCAATTTTTCAAATTTCATATTCAATCAAACAAAGAGGCGGATAAATGGAGTAGCGTAACAAATATATTGATCAAAATGCATGTGGTAGTTGAAAAGGAAAGTGAGGAGGTATTACTAAAAGCGCGAAGTAGACGAAGGAAACTGAAAGATTGATGATCGTAAGAGCGGTGTTGAGGAAGATGGAAGTCACTCGTATTGAGTTTCCATGTTGACCCCAACGACATGGAGTGATCAACAACGGATTGAGCAGCAGGAGACAACAACTCCGTCCTAAAACTATCACCACCACCACTACCACCATTACTACGACTGATGATTGACATGATTTAATTTAGATGAGTTGCTATAGTTATGGTCTTAATTGAAGACTTTTTATATTTATTTCATATAGAACACTTAGTTGTTTATTAGGAACACAAACGGCATGAATATGGGCGTAATGGGAATACAAAGGATTCCGTACCACTCACCCACCGTCCGACCAATTATAATTAAAGACCACAACTAAAACACACTTCCTATAGGCCTACAACATGCACTCCCCTCCCCCCCCCCCCCCCTCTCTACTTAAGTCTTTGCCAACTAAATCACTAAATCCATGGGAACATTTTGTGTATGGAGTCATTTAACTCATACGCAGAAGATTAAAATTGTCGGTTCTTATAAGTTATAAATAATTGTTCACAATCAAAGATGAGGTAGGACAAACATCTTGATGATTGTAGTACAAGATTAAAAATGATTCGATCTTAATTATGGAAACGGTAAAATTCCAACTTGTGCCACGATCCAAGTCTACACCCCAGTCAAGACACGGTACATCATACATGAAATCATAAGTGATCTCATGCTAACCCTTGGCATAACATATTTAAGCACATCACATGAAAACTCAAGTGGAAGCTATAAACTGTATAACTGAAATAAAGTTCAAGAATAAGTCTATTTCAATTGAATACTAATATCTGAAAGCCTCTAAACTGAATGAGATATTTGTTAGGACAAGACCTCGGATTTCTTGAAATCTAACGCAATTGAAGTGAATAAAATCTATTGGCTCATAACTTAAGTCTTCTGAATGTGAGGAAGACTCATCATAATGCTGAAAGTAGAGGAGTTTAGTGAAACGTCCTTCCACAAATCTGAATCAAGGTGCTGAAATATATATCATAAAATGATGTAGCGCGAAGTAGAATCAATACATTGATTGTATTGGTATGTAAGGTAAGGACTGAGATCACAACTGAAAGAGCTATAAATATTAACATGAGTTATATACAAGATCTACTTATTTTGCCATTCCTATGATTAGAAGGATTCAACTAAGAATTGAAAGTCAAAACTCTGACATAGGACATAATACCACAGAAACAAAAATGTGTATCTTAGACCATATTTTCTGAAATCATATTTGAAAGAATGCATATATAAAAATTATTGTCACGATTCAAAAATGAACGTGATGACACTAGTCTATTCCACCACGACATGTCATCCTAAACCCAATAGTACGAAAGGAAAAATAAAAATAAACCAATAACAACATAAGCGTGGAAAATTTAGTCATTCCCAAATACCATGAAAATGTGATTATCACGTGTACAAGACACCAATGATAAAAATAGAGTTTGAAGGATAAATACAAGTCTCAAATGTCCTAGTCACTCAAATAGACCAATAATATAGATAAGGAACAGGAAGGCCTACCGACATGACAAGAAGATACCTCTCACGTATCCATAGAAAGCCTTGGACTTAAACAAGAGGGTAATCACACATATCCGAGCTCAAAACTTACATAAGTATAGAAGTAAGCAGTGAGTACCAAACAACACAGTACCTAGAAAGCAACCCACTAAACACAAGGTAAAATTACCTAGAAAACGAAAATTCCTTTTATCCCAACTTAATTGCCACAACTATAACCTGCACAGAAATCAACCCAACCTAACTATTCACGATATAACGTCCACAAGATTTAATGGTCACAGTCCAATAGTTACATTTCATCAAATTACAGGTGTCAAGTTCATCAATCACAAATATCAAGGTCATCAATCACAAATATAAAAGTCATTAATCACAATAATCAATCTTAATAATCAAGTTCATTAATTACAAGTATCAAATTGGGATATCTATAAGAAACACCCATAGTCCAGGTACTCATCGGGAATAACCTTGGAATCAATAACGCTCGTCGATAATGATCTCAACGTGAATAAAACTCACCAGTAATGACCTCGACATCACCAACACTCACCGACATTGACCTCGACATCAATAATATTCGTCGGTAATGACCTCAACATCAATAACACTCACCGACAATGACACCAACATCAATAACAGTATATCTCATCACAGTGTTCCAGAACCAAAGAAAATAGGCAAGTTCACATAGTAATGAGAAATATGACAATTTCAAGTAGTTCAAATCCACAACACTATCAAGCATTTCATCAATCACGAATTCAGTATCAACACTCAAAGCAATTCACACTACTCAATACAATATTATCAACACATTGCCTTTTTTATTAATCCCATTTCTATCAAATTCAATTTGAGAAATTAATCCATCACCTCATTCCCATTACTTTCCTACACAAACAACAAGGATGGTTCAAGATTTTACGAGTTTTAACAAGCTTTAGAAGTTTACTTGTCTTAATCAATCACAAATCAATCCAAGCCTTGAGCTTTTCCCTTCCGAACGATATTCAAATCAGCACAATCTAATAAAAAAACAAAATGAAATTTTGAAACTAACAACATCCATATCAAGCAATTTGAGTAAATGAGTCTAATCGGCTCAAGAACCTGATTCTGAAAATAAGATTTGAATATGAAAATTGTTACATAAATATGATACTCAAAGCATTTGAAATCCATTGGTGAAAACCATTTCGAAAATGGAGTTGTATTCAACTCATAATCACCATTTCTTGTCAATGCTCAATTTCATGAAAAACCCCAAGGTTTAGATTCAAAATAGCAATTTAAGTGATAAAATCTTTCCATAATCATGGAGTAATAATGAAGGGGAGTTAAATTTGAAATAAATGAAGTCATGTAGACTCTCTCAAAGATTAATGAAGACTTTAAGAGTTAGTATTAAGAAGAGAGCGAAGACACAATTTGAAAGAATGCATACGGGACGAAGAACGGAGAAGAAAAGGGTCGGGTGACCCTGGTGCAGTAGTGACGCGTCGCGCCAGCCCCAAAAGTATTGGGAGTACTTTAGGGCGCACTACTGGTGCAAGGCACCAGCCCTCCTGATGCTATTGTGGCGCATTGCCCCAGCCCGAACTAAGATATTTGATGAATTTTTTTGTTCAATTTCGAGTCCTAACTTATCTAGAATCGATTGGTTTCTTCCAAACTCTCTTTAATTCATAAACCCAACACAATTTCATTGAAATCTCACTCAAATTCTATCAAGAAACACCACTAATTCGCAAGACCCTCACCTCAAGAACTCAAAACTTCTATTGATAAAGAATGGGGCAAAAACTCAAGAACTCTTCAAGAATCTTTACATAAATAATTTCATGGATGAATTAATGGAAGAACTACATGATTAGCATGAGGATCAACAAGTTCATCACTATGGGAAACTTCACATACTTTGAAAGAACAATTGTTCTTGGCGAAAGTCCTCAACCCTTGAATGAATGCTTGAAAACCCTCTTTTCCTCTACTTGAAACTTCCCCCTAAAATTCTAAGTGTTTAGGAATATCCAAAATATCTTAGCATATGATTAGACCCCTAAATTGGGTGAGTAATAAGTCGAGTGGGGTAAGGAAAAGACCAAAATACTCCTTTCTCAAACGGATGAAAAGCCTTAACTAGAGAGGCTTCACTCAAATGACCATAACTTTTTACTTGGAGCTCGGAATTTAGCAAACTTAGCAGCGTTGGAAAGATGACTCAAATACCTTCAATTTGATATCTCATGGGCTACTTAAATAAGTATGTGCTAAAAGATATGACGGTTTTAAGTTGACCTAGAACTTAAAAACTGATACTAAGGTGTTACACTGATCTTCCCTCTAAGAGGATGAACTTGTAACACCTCAGATTTCGATCAGTTTTGAATTTTGGGTCAACTTCAATCAACTATATCTTTTAGCACATAAAGAGATAGATGAGGCCTCCTTGGGGACCATCAATGGTTCTTGAGTGCCAGCCATGTCCAGGGTGTAGGCTCGGATCGTGACAGGACTTGTTAACAAGGAGGATAAATATGTTTGTTTAGATACGGGGGATAAAATGACTTGTTTTTTGTTTTTGCTTCTTTCTTTGCCTTCACACTGACTCCTATTCATAGCTGTTAGTGATAGCTATATTTTTAGCCAAAAACTAAATGGGATTGAATAAGATATCAAGTTACATGCTATCACATTTAAACGTATGCAGTTTATGTCTCCGATCTTGTGATGACCATTTTTATAAGTCAAATATTTCTTATTAGGAAAATTATTTAGTGTTGTCTAAATTCATGTAAGTTCTATCCACAAAAAGATCACATAAAGTATAACAAATGGATTTTCTTACTCATTCCATTCATCAAGAAAGGCAAAAAAAATATACAATTTAATTTATGAATGCTTAACATTAAAGTTTGAAACAAACTACCCTTTTATGTCTTGGTTAAGAATTTTGTAATATCAATTTCGACAATATTTGAATATGTGTAAAACTAATAAACAATGTCATGATTACCTTTTAAGAAATACAAATGTTTATGCCTTATAAATGCTAACTAAACAAAAAATGTTTATTTCTAATGCAAGGGGTACATCGTACTATTTCTTAGTTGGAAAAGAAGTTTCTTAGTTGGCAGCAATACATATTTGTTCCTGAAACTAAATAATATATGAAGTTGATCACATCAACTTTAAATATGTGTAGTTTATGACTCGGGTCTTATGATGACCAAAGTTTTTGAGTCCAACATTTCTTATTAGGAAAATAATTTCAGTTGCTGTAAAATAGTATCTATAGAAAGATGTCATAGAGTCATAACAATTGTGCTTGCTTACTCATTTCATTATTCAAGAAAGATAAAAAAGAAAAACTTTATATTTTCATTTATAAATATACAAAAATTTACAGAATCTAAATAGAACAGGGTAGGGGATGTTTAAAATTTTAAAACATATTAAATAGGACAAGGAAGGTTGAGTATATAAAATGACAAAGCTTCACTCACTCTTACGTATTTTTTTCTAGATAAATTTCTACTTTAAAATTTTTGGTGTGTGGTGCTACTGTGATGGAAAGTCATAGGTATGACTGGAGCTTGAGGGGCTCATCATGAATATTTGTAGTTTGGAATCATTTGCGGTATTTGTTTGGGCTAGGTAGGGCCGACCAATTTTCAAGTTTGTGGGAGACAAGAAATTCATTTTTTCCTGGACGGCTAATTAGTAAGCCAATAGATGAATCTCCATCTTCATACTTTTTCCGAAACTCAGTTTGAGCGATTTCTCTTTTTCCCATTTTCTTTGGCTTAGTTTCTTTCCCATGATGCTCATACCATTCAATTTCATCTTCAATGCCTTGTTGATTGTTACACTCAATATCGCATGGGCAATGTCCTGTGAATGAACACTTGAACCACAAATATTATGACCTTCATTATCAAACTCTTTAATCCAATCTTATTGTATCTTGATACGTGAGAGAATAGAAGAAAATAGTTTTGAATTTTTTGGTATATGAGACGTCGAAGCAGGATGGTACTTTTGAAGATCGAAAGTTGTTTTAACTGATTTTGTAACATGGGAGTGGTCAAATGATGTAGAAATTGTTTTGTTTTGTTTTTGGACTAATGTTGGTTTAAAGGATTGGGGAGGTTCATTAAGTCTTCTAAGTTTCTCATAATTTGTGACCCATGAATCGGGAAAAATTTTGACAAGTTCTTTTCTAGTTGATTTTCTTGGGATTTCATTGCATACGGTAGTTCCATTTATGGCATCTACGTTTAAAAGCAAAACATTTTCTCCACTTGGAAGAGAAAGAGACATTGCATGATTCTGAATCCGCCAGACAATTTGAGAATGTAGAGTAGCTTGTATAACATCTCTATCTTGTGGAGACCCTTGAATTTGGACTTGAATCATAAGCATTTTCGTCAAATAAGGACCATACAGGGACATGCTGATGTTTGGGAATAAAGTGACAAAAAGGGTCCCAACATTTTGAGTAATTTTTGTTGTACCCAAATTTGCATATTGGTACTCATTGTATCTGGTATCAAGAAGTGAAAGGTGAGCTATAATTGTCTCGTCTTTCCTTCCATGATATGTCAACACAATCCTTACTGCCCCAAAATGGATATGGGTAAAACTAAGATTTTTTCACTGTTTAGGAAAATCCTTTGATATTTGTAGAGTGATAAATTGTTCTTCCTGAGTTGCAAGAATATGTTGGTCAAGTTTTGAGGCTGCAATGTATTCTCTAACACCTTTAGGCTTCTGTTGATACAAAGAACGGATTTTTAACCTTGGAAAAAATGTTTTTTC